>CALNXK010000003.1:877500-902500 GCA_942486035.1 Porites lobata | reverse complement strand
CATATTCGGAGGGGCGATTTACCGTATGGTTTTCTTCACTACGAGTTTAGGGGGGTTTTATACATGGAGGGGCTTTTTTTCGGAGTTTTACGATAATGTGGCGCCTCATGTAAGGGAAAACGGATTCCGGGAAAGTTTTGCTTTTGGAATACGGACTCCAATAAATTTTTGCCCGTAGAATCCAGGATCCAGAACTTTGGAATCCGGAATCCCACTAATGATTGTTATCCGGAATCCAATTTCCACTGAAAAAGAATGCGGAATCCAATACTTAGAATCCGGAATCCACGGCGAGGAATCCAGAATCCAAGACTGTCTTGGATTCCCTCGCATGGGACGAAGTTTTGTGCGAAAGTTGGAATTCCTCTTTTTTGCTCTCGTCCCAGCTTTATGAAGACCTCGCACAGGATATTTCTACACTCTTACCTCAACCTCAAGTGTCGGCCTCAACAATTCCACTACAGCATCGGTGGCGTAGTTTTGCTGGGTCTCTTCAACTGTCCCTTTGATGTACAGCTTTAGTATATCTCCGTCTACCATTCTGCCAAAGTACTCTGAACCTTCAATTCGTAAAATGGTGCTTTTCTCTACGATAGTGTAAGAAATTAAAGTTAAATTAGGTGAATAGAACACGTAGACCTTCCAACTCTCACGGTTTGGGTAGTCAACTCACGGTCCAACGACTTAGCCTCCAGCTCTCATTGTGCCGAATCAGAAATTTTTAAAAATCTTAAAATTGCCAGACAATTCCAGAAGGAATCGCGTAATTTGAAAAAATCGTCTTCATGGACGAATTGTATCAATCCAGTTTTGAGGGTAAACGTGAGTCAAATCATCCAAGGCCTCATCCCCGTAAAACATAAGTTCACCTAGGTCTGTGGGAAAGCCTTATCGACATTCTCACTTGGCTACTCGCCGTCCTATCGACCTGGATAGTAACACAGAATCTTCTTATCACTGCCAAGCGATAAACAAGACAGTACAACAGAGACCACCAATAGGATAAGGAATACCATGACAAAAGTAATCCATCTGAGTAATCTGCCTTATTAGTTTTATTTGACACATATTTTGTGAAATCTACAGGTTTGAGGTCCCACTCTCAAACCGGTTTTTGGAAGCTCTTTCTTTCTCAAACACTCCAGATTTGCATGTTTTAGGGGGTGGTAGGTCTGAAACACTCATATCCTTAACTATTCTCTGGGGGGTGGGGGAGTTTTTTATACATTAAGCTTGGGTAGGAATTGACCATGAATTGGATGAAGCATGGAAGTTTTTTATTGGGACTCAAAATTACAACAGTCACTTATTACGAACTGGATAAAGGTTGATCTTGTATTTAATTAATAGTATACCTTCTTTTGCAGCCAGATCAAGGGTATGTTCCTTTGCTTTGAGTATTTTTCCTGCGACCCCTGTGTAGAAAGCCATGGTGGACGTGATTTTGAAGTTCAAAGTTCGCTTATAATTGGACGAGTTCGTCATCACGACTTTGAAATCAAAGCTGTCTCCGAATTTAAGATCATTCGGCCAGTCCAAAGAAATCGCTACGTCTCCTTTCTCTACCTCGTAAATGTTGAACCTCTCCCTGCTGCTAAAGTTGTGAGCCATTTCAACTGCTCTCCTTTCTTCTGGAGTGCCTATATTCAGTAATATACAACATCATGAGCAGAAGTGAGGCTTTGCTGGATGATCCAATATTTCTGCTTTAGACCAGTTTAGACCGATATCAGTCACTGACATTATAATGAGACTTTTTGAAAGGTTAATCCTAGATTTCGGATTGAGGAAACCAGGGTTCCTACTTTATTCATTTAGATCAGTTTGCCTATGTAAGAAGGATTGTGGAGCTGAGACTGCCCTATTATATAATCAGCACTTTTGGATGAGATGGCTTGATGGCCATTCTTACTTTGCTAGAGTTCTGTCTTTTGACTTCTCAAAAGCCTTTGACTCAGTTCCCATAGAGTAGTAACTGATAAACTTAAGAAAGTGCCTGACATTAACCCTTATATTGTTAATTGGGTTATTGACTTTTTAAAAGATCGTCAGCAAAGAGTATGTGTAGACAAAGTCATGACCCCATTCTTACCTGTCAATCGAGGTGTGCCCCAAGGCCCTGTTCTGGGGCCTGTACTTTTTACCATCATGAGTAATGATATAAGTTCCACCTCCCAGAATACCTTAATGACTAAATACGCTGACGTTACATGTAGTATACCCGTTGGGCCTAATGTCAAAGATAGTGCCTCTGAGGAGGTAGAAAATGTTAAAGTCTGGGCAGAGAATAATTTGATGAAACTTAATCTAAGTAAGACCAAGGAACTGGTCATAAGAGGAAGAACGACTTTACCCCCTCCTGAGCCAATTGTTGCCATTAAACGTGTGAATGGAAAATGACGTGTGAATGGAAAATGACGCGTTTTGAGGTTTGGCTATGGAACGACTTCGTTCTTTCCTGATTTCGGGGTGGAGGAAGGGGTATTGCCGGGTGCCAATTACCTGCACGATTAATTTCATTTGCTTGATAAAATTTGTTTGTACTCCAAGTGTACAAAAGCAATGATGATAACATGGATTTTCTCTACTGCAATTGCCAATAAATGGCTTTAAAACAAGACGACGTGAATTTTGTCCTTTGTCCTATACAGGGTAATAAAATTGAGGTTGTTGTACGGTTGTTCTAGACAGGGTATGAATTTTAGGATTTTTTTGTCTTAAACAGGGTCAGGGTTTCAAACCCTCAGCGGCTTACCTATACCCATAGATTGGTCGAGTACCCCCCGGGGTTACGTCCATGTAACGCGTTTTCCCAGCCCTTGCCGGTAAATGCATTTCGGCTGGGACCAGGCTCCGCAGTGGGGGAAAAAGGCAAAAAACGGGTTGAAATAGGAAAAAATATCGGCCAGCGAGGCGAGCTGAGCGGTGGTCTGGCGAAGGGGAAAGGGCGGCGGTCCAGGCTCTGCTAAGCTCTGTTACCTTTCCCCCTCCCCAGGCTACCCCTCGGCTTCAGGGGGGAAAAACACTCTGCGCAAGCTTCTGCGCATCCCTTATCACAGGCACAAGGCAAGCTTTTCTTTGTGTTGACTGTGTTCGACTGTGTTTGTTTTTGTCACTAAGAGAGTTCTGACCGGCGACTGAATGAAATGCACAAGATGTGAACTTTTGCTTCTCGAAAAGTCTTTTTACCTTGTGGTTTTTGTTTTTCGTCACTTGAAAATTACTTTGGACTTAAAACAACCAATGTTAAAGGAAAATTGGATCATTCCGTCAGTCTGAGGTGGAATAAAAAGTTTTGAACATTTCCAAAGAGGCGAGTATTTTTCTGATTGTGCATTCGATTTATTTGTGAGTTGATTTCGCCTTCTTTCGCCGGGCTGAATTAAAACCCGCTTGTGTTCTGTTATTAAACCGTTGTGCGCTTAACTTCTCGGAAATAGAAGGCCAGCAAGCTTACTCGAGAAGCAAAGACTACTTCGATCATTTTTCTGTTGCTCAAGTTGTAATAATAGTCAGAGTTTTCTTCATTTTTAATTACATAGCTTTGTTTTCCAGTGCACTGTGAAAGTTCCTCTTCTTTATAAGAAATAACTTTCTGTACGCAAATTTTCCTTTTCACTCGCTATGAAGTAGAGAACGACAACAGCCGGCAGCGGCTTCAAAACAGTTGACTCTGCCCGTAAACAATTGCTGGAGCTCGATTTGTCTGAGGCGAACAAAACAAATACCCTTATGTGTAGTTTTCTGTATTTTCTATTGATTGGATGAGTTTAATTTGCTTGAATAGAATGAAGACCTTTGCATGGAACCAGTAATATCCTCTCAGTTATTAGAAATAGCTAAATGGTGAATCATGGCATGGCTGCGAAGCTCACTGCCACTGATCTTTTGCTTTTAAGATCTTTAAGTAGGTTTTTTTCTTACAAAAAAAATTCATTTCTTCCTTGTCTGCAAAAAGTTCTGCAATAATGTAATTATTATATATCCAGGAACTTCCTTAAATGAACACATTTTGTGAATGCATCTTGAAAAAAATCGGACCTACGCATGTACATTTCCAGTACAACGCAAGGAAATTAATTTCGTTAAAGTCCGTTTTACTATGAGGTATTCTTCGAGAAAATTAAGTAATGAGGAGGCTATAACCACAGTTTGCAACTTGTGAAGAAAAAATGGCTTGTTCTTTCCAGGTTAAGAGTGGAAACGTTTTATTATCAGGCAGAAAAATATTTGAAATCCCTCAATTTTTTCATACCTGGCCAGGGGATCTGGGCAAAAAAGTTCACGCATACTCAGTACGTTTTTCCTCCCCAGCCCTACAACCCTCGGCTCACTTCGCTCGCCCATTTTTTTTCCTTTCTCCCCCAATGCGAAGCCTGGTCCCAGGCTAGCATTTGGGTGACGTATCCGAGGAGAATACTCGGACCACTGCTCGCCACCCGAATCACATAGGCGGTGCGAGTAGGGACTAGGCAAGGCATGCACAATTTATAACTGAAAGTTTACCTTCTGGGTATTTGTAATCGTTTGTGACGTCAAGCCTAGATTGAGCCGAGTTCTGGTTGGGTAATTTGGTGCTGATTTTTTTACCAACAGCACTTTTATCCGTGACAAAGGCTTTTAGGAGGGAGTTGTCAGAACTATCCACTACCCACTGCACCTTGTCACCATTCACTTCGGCAAATATAAAGCCAGTGTCATAAGGTAGATAGACCTCTGCATTCTTGATTGCCTTCACGGAAGCCGGACCACAGCGATAAACACCTGAAAAAATTATGTAAAAAGAAACGTTGACCATAAGGAAATGTTAATTTTTAATCTTATATTTTAAGTTACATTTGAATACCGTATAAAATGATTTGCTAACCATAACTTAGCTAATAGAAACGTGAACCAAGTAGTTTTTTTATGTACTGGATGGCGTGAAAAATAGAAAAATAGAACCTGTTTCGTCACCAGTAGCTCGCGATCACTGGGGATATTTGGGTTAACCATTAAGGAAAGGGGGCACGAAGGGAGTGATGGTAAGGGGAGAAGGCGAAGCGGCTTTTCCTTCTCTCTTCTTTTCCTCCCCAGCACTCCCCGCTCGCACTCTACGCTCGTTCCCATCATCCGTCTCTCGCGCTTCTCACTTAATTGTCTCTCTCGGCTTGTCTCTCGTGCTCGCGAGTTCCCCAATTCCCACTTAGCCTTGGGAAAGCCCGTGGAGGAGGCAGAAATGGAACCTTTCAATGCCAGACACACCTAATGAAAGCACAATGTCACATGCTACATACCTTCACTGGTTTCTTGGGGCGTGGCATCATGTGCTTGCCATCCGTCATGCCCGGCTGGCAGATCAGGACGTTTGAACCATGACTCGTTCCACACGTGATAGTTCCTGAAAATACACAAGATTGAACAAGATAGAAGTACGTATTTCATTTGCGCCTGCTTCCAGGTGAACCAAAACAAGGCTTCGTTGGTAAACTTTGTACTGCGCATACTGCTGCACAAGAGCCACAGATACAATTCACTTGTGCGAGTTCAGGGAAAATTTTGCGGAAAAGTCATTCTTCTCGTGGGCTTTTGGCTCAGCCGCCAAAATTTTCCCTGAACTGCTACTTACTGAAATTCCAAGTTAGGAGAACACGTTTAATTTACTGTGTTCCTAAAAAAAAAGAACCATATTTGCCCATATGAGGTGGTAAAATGGTAAATGTTATTGTTGTGGATATGCCTACCGGCCCAGCTAATCTTGCTTGTTCCAAGGCACCTCACTTAAATCATCATAAACAAATCAAAGACGCTGAACATGCCACAGTCAATCCAACGCAAAATGCAGGAGACAGACCACTTGGCTATGAATTGTGGCCGAGGGTTTGAACTCAGGATTACTGAGAAATTAGTGGTCAGAGCGGGACTCAAACTCGGGGACAACGCGGCAACGCGCTGACCACTCTTAGCCTATGTTACGTCACCAAAATTCAAACTAAGAAACTATCGATTCTTCTGAGTTTCTGAGTTTCATGAGGTATTACAGCACCTAAACACCTTTATTTAAACAAAGTTTTGGTTCCAAAGGGTTCTTCGTTTTGCGATAGGGAACGTTTGAATTTGTAGGCTTTTGCGTGACGCGGCTTTTGGCTGGCGGTCGGGAAGGTTCTTATGTGGGTTAAAAACATTACCAATATTGGGAGACTTTGCTACCTAAACATTCCTTGTCTCAGAATAAATATCACTTTAATCCTTTATGAGTTTTTCAAGCGATGATTTCACGCATTTGTAGGAAAACTCAAAAACAGATGTTTCTGTTGGTTTCCGGCGGCCATATTTGTGCCCCTCAAAGGGACACAAACATGGCGTCTCCATACAAAGCTTTATAAATTTGGGTAAAACGTTTTTCCGAATATCTCGCATATGAAAAACCGCACAGACCTGATTCTTGGCGAGGCCTTTTGCATATTTATCTTCTTTTATTTCCTAGATTCTGGACTTTCTGTACTGAATGGTTTGCAATTTTATTTTCGATTGCGCGACAGTGAAAACCGAGAATACCGGATAGGGCTTCCGTTTAAACCTAAATACGGTGATTTCGGCGCGAATTCTTTAACAGGTCGAAGAAGGGCCGCGCCGATCTCGAAAATGGAACGTGCCACACTCTGGTACTGTGTGAACAGATATTCGGACTTGCTTAGCGGAAGTGAATAAGTAGGGCCGGGGGCGAGGACTGGAACCCATTCAGACGGAGGTAAATATTTTTAAAAGTGAGGACTGGGATTTTAGTTCACCAAGCCCTCCCGGCCAACCACCCCGGCACGACGGTTCCATGCGTCTGAATGGCGCGTTCCTATTCCGGGGCCGTTGCCGTTCAAACAAACCGGATAGTTTCTCGGCGTCGACACGGAAAACTATGGGATATAGTGTGTACATAGCCTGAAATGATCGTCTCCCCGCATCATCGCTCCTCCCATTAGTCCTTCCGTCCACCTCCATCAATGCACATGGTATTATTAAGGGGTGGAGTGTACTCAGAGAGATTCAGTTATACTAACAACTTACACTCACCAGACGGAGTCATCCAATTGTGTAATTGGATCGTTATTTTCGTCAAAATGGGTATCGATGGTCAAGCTGCGGTCATGATCGTGGGCGGAGTGGTAGTTCGTCACGCTACGGGTGGGTAGACCCAGTGCTCTCAACACTGTAACAGAGCATCCAGACGATGGAGTCATTTTAACAAGGCGTTGTGTCACGCTAATAGCTATCTTTTAAAAATCTAAGGCTTAAAAATCGTGTTCATGTCAATTGAATTACAAAAATAATGGCCGAGACATCAATAGCCTGAGAACATGCCCTCCCTACACCTGATCGCTGTTAAAGAAAAGTTGATTACATGTTAGGGAAAGAAAGATAGCGCGAGCAGGATTCCTCATCTCGTCTCTTGTCCGTTTACAACGGGACAGTATGCTAACAAAGTCGCACTCGGCGCCAGACTGGTCAGAAACCCTACGTAATGGAGTTCATCGCGCAGAATGCAGGGACATCATTACTTTATTCATAATCAGCAAAGCGGCAAATTTGAATGCTGGCTGGCTAAGAAGAGTTCACAATAAGAGAAGAAAGGGCTCAAATTGGTCAGGTTGCGCTGATAAAACTTGCTTTCCCGCTTTCCAAAAGCCAAATCCTAAAAACCTACGCGCGGCTTTTTGAAGATGAATGATGTACCTGCAAATTGAGCCTAAAATGAAGAAGATTGAATAAGAGTAAGCATTATCCCTTTGAACTTGAAAATACAGTAAAAACGGGCTTTTTCAGCATGGAGTCCATTTTCGAAAGAAAATTTCTGAAAATTTACACTGCGTTTTAAAACCCTACGTGCGGAAAATGAAAGATGGACCTTTTCTCCAACGGAATCCGGTTTAACTTTGAAAATCGTTTGAGCAGAACCACTATCCCTTTCACGTTGAAAACGTCTGGTAGGAGTTGTGTTCGAAAATGGCGTGTCTCGAGCACGCGAGCTATTGTCTCAAGCCCAAGAGTGAATGACAATGGTTGTCAAGAGTAATAAAATGCCCATTCAAGAAAACCACTCAGTTCTAAAACAGTTCACAATTGCCGCGAAGTTTAAAGCCAAGACAGTGCAACATCTGACTCATGCGAACGGCCAGCCAGATCGCGTAATGAGCAACGCTAAAATCGCCGAGAACGTCAATGATCGGGAGCTCTTTTCAGAGCTCATAGACAACCCGATCAATCCCCTGCTAATCCACATGGTTCCTCCTTTTATGGATGAAAAAGATCCAATGTTCTCTCTACAAATTAACGGAGAAGCAGTCTGGGAATCGCGTCAAGTTTATGGTCAGCCGATGAGCGCATTTGATTTGATCCAACGAAGCATTCTACCGTTACGATACCAGCTTTTTTATTCATCCCGGGACCGCATTGGAAATGCAGTAGCCGCAAGCATCAGACGCTTCTGCCAAAAAATAAAAGCCACCACAAACGGTAAAAAACGAAAACGATTGAAAGCAGAGACTTGGCTAAAACTAGCTATAAACCCAAACGAAATCCAGCGCACACCTAATGACGTTATGGCGCAACTTATTCAACAAAACAGCAACCTAAGCACGACGGTAGAAGATAGGGCTGCCGACTTATATGATCAGATGCAAAGGAAACTTGCTCACAGTGTAAATCGCCTATGGATATCGCCTATTAGACAAAGAAAGGTTTCTGTCTATCGCTGCACGAACAGTGACTGTAACCAACCACTCTACAAACTAAAATTCGCCATGCGAACACTGAATCGCCCGTGTCGAATTTTCTTATGATTGCTACTCGCATCGCTAATCTTTGTTTTTCAGGGCTTTAGTCAGTTTGAGCTCTGTTAAGGAATGTAAACTTATTTACCCGCCGTTTTGGTTTGTATAAGAGCTAAAAACCTTTTAAATACAGAAGCAAAACATTACAGACCATTACACTGAGCGTCGGCTTCTGTGCGCTAAACACTCAATGCCAGTGTGTTTAATTACGACACAATCAAGATCTCGCTCGCGCAACGATAAATCGACATTTCATCATTCGTTCTGTTGGTTAACTTTTTTTACCAAATGAACTGCCAATACAATAAAGCAAAGCGAGTTTTTAAAATGTCGCTGCGAAATATGGGCATATTTGAGATTTGCGAATAGCGCATTATTGGGTCAAAATTAATAATGCAAACTTTTCTTTACCATTACTTTCGAATTGCAACTCTTGTGGCATGATTAATTGCTAATGTAGTTTTTTTGACATTTTTTGCGAAAACTTGCTTCTTTCTGCACGTTCCATGGCGTACATGTGTTTTTCTTTACCATTACTTTCCAATTGCAACTCTTGTTACATGGTTAATGCCAATTAAGTTTTTCTTCACATTTTCTGCGCAAACTTACTTCTTTCTGTACGGTTCTTGGCTTGAGACATAAACATACGAAGGCTATTTTCCGAACACAAGAATGAGGGTCTCAATGGGGTTAACCGATAGGCGTACACAGCCGCGGCCAAAAATTTAGTCGATAGCCGTAAAAATTGAAAAATTTTAACCGTTAGCCGTAAATAGGGTAAAAAAGAGTTAACCGTAAAAGAAATTGTTCCCTAGATTTGCTACTTTTAAGGACGCGAAGGTACTAAACTCACTTATGGTTGCGTTTTTTATTTCCCGGCTAGTGTGACTCCGTACGCACGTTAGGTAAAGCGCCTTTTAGGTGAAGACCAAGACCCATTTCCATTTCCGCCGCTCTCTCGGGGAACTAATTTTTTTTCTATAGCGAAAGTGTGGCTTCTTGCTGGGGATTAATGTTTGCGATTTTTAGGAGGTCTTGCCCTCGAAACACTAGTGAAACAACACGAAGAGATCTCACTGTTTGTAAAACAAGTTGCCGATAAACAACATTTCCCTTTTTTCTCCGACGCTACGGTAGACATTGCCATGCCTAGTTCCTGTACGGCGTCTTCCCACGCAATTTCGATCAAGGCATTTCGGTGGCGAACTCGCTCGGACCACGTGACCCGAAACGCATTAGCCGCGCGAAATAATGAGGTCTACGGACAAGGCAAAACGGCTAACAGTGGTTCCGTACAGTCCTTCGCTACCATTAAAAACACTGGACACGTTAATTTTGTTATTGGTCGTTTTCACACTAGAGCTAGAAACGGATTATCCGTCTGAGACTAGCCTGTGTACAGTCGCCCGCCTTCCCGAAAGACACCCCCTCTCTGATTTTTTTTCTGAGGGGAAGGGGCGGCTGCACACAGGCTATCTGAAACGGATAATCCCGTCTTCAAACTGTCCGTCGAAGTTGAAGGATAAAGTCAGGCGGATTGTTCATGCAAAATTAAAACTATTCCATTTTCAAATTAAGACGTATTACCTATCTGACGCGAATCATCAAACGGATAACCCGTCTCACACGAATAATCCGTCTCTAGTGTGAAAACGGCCATTTCTGTTGTAACAAATGTCGCGCCCCGGCCTTGAGTTAGGCGTTCGCGTGTGTGCTTTGCTTTTTCACAAAGATTATTTTTAAATTGACTACTGACATTTTTATGTGTAAAATAATATTAGAAGTGGACATGGGCTCCTGAAGTGGAATACTTTATAAAAAGTATGATCTATCAAATGTTAAAATTTTTCAAAAGAATAGCTTATTTCATATCACGAGATGATCTTAAGACCTTTACTTGCTTTAAAGATACAAAAAATACAGGTTAATTAATATTTAGTTGCTGCTAGTTGTAAACGTTGGATCTCTAGAAAAGAGATCAAATCAGCCAAAATATAAAGAACCAAGAACGAGAAGTCCAAAGATTACTGCAAAGCTGATTTAAAACAACGTGTATTGTATTTTATAACAATATTTCGGCTGGCCATATAGGTTAGTTTCATCTAACAGCCACCCTACTGAACGCATCTCACAATTTGTTGACTACTACATTAACCCTCTCGTCTCTACCTTGGATTCACACATTAAAGACACTACTGACTTCCTTAATAAACTTTCTAACCTCGGCGACCTACCTAACAACGCTATTCTTGTAATTCTTGATGTGTCATCGCTCTACACCAACATTTCACACAATCAAGGAATTGATGCATGCCGTCATTTTCTTGATAGCCGCCCTAACAAACACATCCCCACAGAGACACTATGTGGCTTACGCATGATTCTCACCATGAATAATTTCACATTTAACCAACAGCATTATCTTCAAATCCATGGTACTGCTATGGGTACTAAAATGGCTCCTTCTTTTGCTAACCTTTTTCTTGGTATGTTCGAAACCAACGCTCTCACTAACGCCCCTTGGCAGCCTCACACATGGTGGAGCTATATCGATGATATTTTCATGATCTGGACAGAAGGTTCGGATCGTTTGAAAATATTCGTCGATTATCTCAATAACATTCATCCCACTATTAAGTACACTAGCTCTCACTCACTTACTAACGTTCCTTTTCTCGACGTCATGGCGTCTCTACATAACGGTACAATTGAAACTGATCTATTTACTAAACTCACAGATAAACATCAGCACCCGGGGGAGGGTCTCAATGGGGTGGTGGCTTTTACGGTTATCGGCTAAAATTTTGGATCTTTTACGGCTATCGGTTAATTTTTTTCAGTTACGGTTGACGAAAAAGTTAGAAATTAACTTCTTTTGTTTCAAAAAGTTAAATATTAATTAACCTGTATTTTTTTTTGATAAAGGTCTTCAGATCATCTCGGGATGAAATAAGCTATTCTTTTGAAAAATTTTAACATTTGATAGATTATACTTTTTATAAAGTATTCCACTGGTACTATTATTTTACGCTTAGAAATGTCAATAGTCAGTTTAAAAATAATCTTTGTGAAAAAGCAAAAGCAGACACGCGAACGCCCAACTGAAGGCCGGGGCGCGACATTCATTATAACAGAAGTGGCCGTTTTCACACTAGAGAAGGATTATTCGTGTGAGACGGGTTATCCGTTTGATGATTCGCGTCAGATAGGTAATACGTCTTAATTTCAAAATGGAATAGTTTTAAGTTGAATGAACAATCCGCCTGACTTTTGAAGACGGGAATATCCGTTCCAGATAGCCTGTGTATAGCCGCCCCCTCCCCTCAGAAAAAATCGGAGAAAGGGTGTCTGTGGGGAGGACGCGACTGTACACGGGCTAGTCTCAGACGGATGATCCATTTCTAGCTCTAGTGTGAAAACGGCCAATAACATGATTCCCGTGTCCAGTGTTTTTAATGATAGCGAAGGACTGTACGGAACGACTGCCTGCCGTTGCCTTGTCCGTAGGCCGCATTATTCTGCGCGGCTAATGAGTTTCGGGTCACGTGGTCCGAGCGAGTTCGCCACCGAAATGCCTTGACCGAGATTGCGTGGGCAGCGTGTTTTACAAACAGTGACATCTCTGCGTGTTGTTTCACTAGTGTTTCGAGGGCACGACCTCCGGAAAGAAGCCACACTTTCGCTATGGAAAAAATTAGTTCCCCGAGAGAGCGCCGGGTGGAGCCTAGGTCTTGGTTAAGGCGCTTCGCCTAACGTGCGTACGGAGTCACACTAGCCGGGAAATAAAAAACGCAACCATAAGTGAGTTTAGTACCTTCCTTAAAAGTATGTAGCAGATCTGGGGAACACTTTCTTTTACGGTTAACTCTTTTTTACCCTATTTACGGCTAACGGTTAAAATTTTTCAATTTTCACGGCTAACGGCTAAATTGTTGGCCGTTTTACGCCTATCGGTTAACCCCATTGAGACCCTCCCGGGGGGCGGGGGGCACTCGGGTATTTTTTGGGTGGGTATGTGCCGCCCGGAACTCCAAATTGGCACTCCGTTCTGAAAAAAAATTCCCCTAAAATTGATACCCCGTTCTAGAAATGGGCCAATTTTTTATACCCCGTTCTAGAATTCGCTCTAAAACTGATACCCCGTTCTAGAAATGGGCCAATTTCTTATACTCCGTTCTAGGGTGCAACAAGAGTACAACAGTTTGCTTGTTAACGCATTGAACCGTATTTTTAAAAACAATCTGTCCTTGAATAATTTCAAATGGCTGCTTACAAAACTGGAGCTTTCGTGCGTTCGAAATATTATACCCCGTTCTAGAAAACGCCTCTGAAATGGATACCCCGTTCTAAATCAGGAGCTTCAAAATCGCGACCCCGTTGGGCGGCACATACCCATATAGGTAATGTATGGGAGTTCCCCCCCCCGGGCATCAGCACCTTCTCAGCTGATCATGCCATCCTCACCACACTAAGAAATCCATTCCGTTCAGCTTAGCCCTGCGCCTCCGCCGTATCTGCTCTACAGACGCTAAGTTTAAACATCGCATTAATGAACTTAAAACATATCTCCTTGCTCGTGGTTATAACAATAATATCATAGGTGACGAATTACTCCTTAATTTTGGCGCGAAACCCAAAGCGTCCAACGATGTTGTACCATTTGTTGTCACATATAACCCAGCACTTCCACGCATTTCTAATATCCTACGCAAACACTTTAACATCTTACACTCCTCTAACCGCTGCAAAGACGTCTTTAAGCAACCGCCTTTTGTTGTTTACAGACGTAGCTCTAATCTTCGTGACCTTTTAGTTAAAGCACAACTGCCCGTTATCTCCACCAATCATTTTCCGCTAGGCTCCTTCCGTTGTGGACAGAATTGTGCCACTTGTCCATTTCTAACGGCCTCACAAGTTATACCTTTTACGCTACAGGTGAAACACGCTCCATCACTTCACACATTACTCGTAACACTAAAAATGTGATCTACATGGTTCAATGTAACCGTTGTAATTTACAATATAAAATATATAGGTGAAACTAAGCGACGTCTCAAGGACAGATTTAACGAACACAGACGTGCAGTCGACAAAACTAACATTAAATCTAAACCCACTACTGTTTCTGAACACTTTCTCTCTCACTCTAACCTTTCTCATACTGACATGCAGTTAATCCCACTAGAGAAAATTCATTCTTCAGGTGACTCAGTTCGTAAGGCCAGGGAGTCGCATTTGATATAGATAAGGCCATGACTCTTGAATCTCATGGCCTAAACCGCCGTGACGAATTATTGTAATCATGCATATCCTTAGCATTTTTCCTTTCCAGTTTTTATGTTGTACGTCATTTCCGCCTCTCCCTTTTATTGCGACATTCTCCATTATATAATATTGTGATTGCTACATAAGTTCAGTAACATCTATAAACCTGAAGAAGGATGGTATGGCCAGCCGAAATATTGTTATAAAAAACAATACACGTTGTTTTAAATCAGCTTTGCAGTAGTCTTTGGACTTCTCGTTCTTAATTAATATTTAACTTTTTGAAACAAAAGAAGTTAATTTTTAACTTTTTTGTTAACCGTAACTGAAAAAAATTAGCCGATAGCCGTAAAGGAGCCAAAATTTTAGCCGACAACCGTAAATGCCACCACCCCATTGAGACCCTCCAGAATGACTTTACATGCAAGATTATTTCCGAAATATCAAAACTCTTACCATAAACATTCTTTATAAAGCTCTTTCTAATACATCAACTTAAGACAGCCGCAAGTGATCAAAAATACCAGCATCGAATTACTATTGAAATACATGTCTTAGCGCAAATTTTCTGCGAATAAACTTACCACGCAAATTTTCTGCAAAGAATCAACCAGGCGTTCCAGTCTTGAAAAGTCACGTGATATCAACTTTCCCATGATGCCCTGAGGCCCACATGTCACACAATTTGTCACATCTCTGGAAACTTCGTTGGTTTTTTTCTTTATCGATCGTTTCTGTCTTTCCGTCGTTCTTTCTCAGCTACAATGGATTCAAATTTGCTACGCGAGTGCGCGCAGCGCTTGTTAGAGACAGCGGACTTTATCCGTAACTTGACCGCTGCTGTAACGTCCACAACGCAGACAACCACAACAACAACCTCGAGCTCGACAACCGCACAACCTCAACCAAACAGCGCAACAAACCGTGACACCGTTAGGAGTGAGCACAACCGACTGTTTGGTACCGGCCGCCAGCTCCGTCGCGAGCTCCTCGAAATCCTCATAGCAATAAAAGGGGGTGGTAGGCCTACACGACTTTTACCTTATGCCAAAATGCTGTTTATTCCAAGAAAGTTTTTTTTCCTCTGCTGGGTAGATTATGCTCTGGAAGGCTCTACGTTTTCACTGAGCAAATGTGATTTTAGCCGCATGTTTCACACTGAGAGGTCATGACACACATATCGATTTACTGTAGCTATTGTTTCTGGTCGGCAGGATTTGCCCTCTGATACAAGCGCATTTTCTTTGACTTTTTTTGAAGCGTAAAGCTTTTTTATTACGGCTGAATAAGGGTTCCAATTTTCTCCAAAGTGCCTTCTGGATCTGAATAACTAAGCGATTTTCTTTAGTCCGTGAGTGTAATGTTTTTCTGCAATGCTGTATCACGCTGGGCCCAGCTCGTTAGTTTTCTTTGCAGAATGTTATATTATCACGGATAGAGATTTACAGATCCAAAAATCCTCCTCGTCACAAAGACGACATGACTAAAAAATGGCTTTGTCAAACACCAAATCCGCATCGAATTCCAGAAATACACAAGCCGTCCCCGGTCGGCAGACCGATAGTATCAGGGTGTGATGTCCCAACGGAGAAATTATCATCATTTGTCGACAAACTCCTTCAGCCGATAGCACAACAACAAAAGTCGTATCTTAAAGATACTACCGACTTCGTCAATTTCATAGAAAATACGAAAGTCCCAGCGGATGTCATACTTGTTTCAATGGACGTTACGAGTTGTATACAAATATACCGCAAGAGGAGGGAATAACGGTATGCAGAGCATACGAAATATTCTATAGAAACGAACCTCCTATCCTTACACAACTACTAAAACAAGCGCTTAGGCTAATTCTCCAAGAAAATTCTTTCCAGTATAATGGAAAAAACTACCTTCAAACACGTGGTACGGCCATGGGCACGAAAATGGCAGTCGCCTTTTCTAATATATTCATGAACAAGGTAGAGACGGAAATCCTTAGCCAAAGCCTTTTTTAAACCGCTCGTTTGGAAACGTTACATAGACGACATCTTCTCGCTCTGGACTACAAACAGAGACAGAATAGAGCATTTCATTGAACAAACAAACAATCATCACCCTACGATCAAGTTTACGGCTGAAATTTCCGATAAGGAAACAACATTCCTGGACACCTACATCTACAAAGGCGAAAGATTCGAAAGAGACGCAATCCTTCCCTGCTAGCAGAGGTCTCTCACGACGAGGCAATCGTCGTGAGAGACCTCTGCTAGCAGGGAAACGCAATCCTTGATGTGCGTACTCATTTTAAACCAACTGAGACATTTCAGTATACCCATTTTAGTTCCTGTCACCCGTAAGGAGTTAAAAAAGGCTTCATTAAAGGGAAAGCCCTCCGACTTCTCAGAACAAACTCTTCCAAAATAATATTCGAAGAGAAAATTACAGATTTCATAGGGGCACCCAACGAGAATATAGTTCAAAACCACTTAAACATAGCATTGTTAAATGTATTTTAGTATTTAAACGGTAGATATAGGCATATTTTCCCCAAAAAATTTTTCATCTGTTCGGATTTCCTAGCTGAAAGTCTAGTGATCCGAAAATTATAGGGATTAAAACTTACCTTTTCGAAAATTTCAGCCAGAAAAAAGGCTCCCGAAAATTCTAGGTGACCTTTTTAGGGTAAAAAGCCGTTAAAAATAGGCAATTATGCCATTTTTTAGATGTTCGAAAATCCTAGGAGAGGCAGGCAAGCAAGAAATTTTACAACAAATGTTTCGAAAATTCTAGATCACAAATCGTGTTCCGAACAGATGTTCTTCCGAAAATTGTCTTTGGGTGCCCCTGATTTCAAAGCGCATCTGCTACAGAGGGGTTACCCAGAGGATCTCATTAACACAACCCTCCCAGAGGTGAATTTCAAAGACAGGAAACTAGCTCTTCAACAGAAACCAAAGACAAACCTACGAATCTTGCCTTTTGTCACACAATACCAACCATCAGTGCCTAACGTAAAGCAAATTCTCATGAAAAACTGGCATTTCATAGAACAACAACCATTACTGAGCGAAATCTACAAAAAACCGCCCCTCGTATCCAACAAAAGAGGGCGGTCGCTCAAAGACATACTCGTGAGAGCCAGACTATAAAAAGGCTATTTTAAACACGCGCTGGGGAGTCGTGTAGGCCTGTCAACCCCATTTTACACTGTTTGGGACGCCTGGTTGATTTTTTGCAGAAAATTTGCGTGGTAAGTTTATTCGCAGAAAATTTGCGCTAAGACATGTATTTCAATAGTAATTCGATGTTGGTATTTTTGATCGCTTGCGGCTGTCTTACGCTGATGTACTAGAAACAGAGCTTTATAAAGAATGTTTATGGTAAGAGTTTTGATATTTCGGTAATAATCTTGCGTGTAAAGTCATTCTTGTGTTCGGAAAATAGCCTTCGTATGTTTATGTCTCAAGCCAAGAACCGTACAGAAAGAAGTAAGTTTTCGCAGAAAATGTGAAGAAAAACTTAATTGGCATTAACCATGTAACAAGAGTTGCAATTGGAAAGTAATGGTAAAGAAAAACACATGTACGCCATGGAACGTGCAGAAAAAAGCAAGTTTTCGCAAAAAAAGGTCAAAAGAAACTACATTAGCAATTAATCATGCCACAAGAGTTGCAATTCGAAAGTAATGGTAAAGAAAAGTTTGCATTATTAATTTTGACCCTAATAACGCGCCATATAAAAGGAGAAACAACAGCGAACTGTCCCCTTTGTTTAGTTTGCCACCTACATCATATTAATGAGCATCCGAGTGCGTACAAGGCAACCAATCGTTGAGGCGCTTTCATAGCGTCCACGCATGATATGACAGATCTACAAACTTTGTTGAACTGGAAGTAAATGTCCCGAGAACAATAGGCATTCTGCGCGATGTTCTGATAATTATTAAATTGGCAACTCACATGTTGTGACCAGTCCTGAGAAGACCCAGCACTGTCCGTACTTCACGTGATTCTTGGTCTTCCAGAATTCTTCCAGTATGTTAACGCTTCCAGTCCAGCCGGTAGGTTTGGTGCCATCTTTGTAGGGCTCACTCCATCGACCCAACAGAAGACCTCCATTATTGTCAAAATTGACCTGTAAGATAATCATTGTACTTGGTCTTAGTTTGAAGGTAAGCGGTTCAAGAAAACTGTCTATTAAAGCCTGGGATTAGCTAAGTTAGCAAAAATCCGTCAACACGGCTAAATAAACGCCTTAAAATTTTTAAGATGCCTAGTTTAACGGGATTTGTTGAACTAAGGAAGACTTGTTATAGCTGCTCAAACTGAGTCACCGAATTTTACAGACGTTTTGATGGTGAGCAAGGGGCGGGGGTTGTTTTTGGCAAATTCGTGCCCCCTTTTCTCCCCATCCCCGCGTGCGTACACTTACAAAATCTCAAGCTACGCCCCCGCTGAAAGAGCCTCTTTCTAGTGCTTTCCTTAGCGACGCATTGACGGAAAATTTCGGTCCGTCCAAAGACGGAAAATGGTGAAAATAGTAAACTGAACAACCTATAAGATAATAAAAAAAATTGATAAAAAAAGACTTTCTATTTTAGATCTTTCTAACGCTATACGTTCACGAATTTTCGACTAGTTGAACATTCGTTCGTTAGGAGTTCCATTTACAAGAAACCACCTTAACAGCACGAAACTTTAGACGCTTAGTTCTAAAAGAGCGAAAATATTGAACTGGTCCCTGGTGAGCCAAGTGTCCAGTCAATCTTCTTTTTGGCTGGTCGAGATTTCGTCCGCTGTTGTATGGACGTAGCCTAAAGTAAATTAATAAATATCTACGTTACTTACCTTGGCTGAAAGAGTTCTTACTATAGGAATTGGACTGGACTTGGCCTCTTGATACTCTGCTAAACCGGAGTGGTCGAGCAGCCACAGTGAACAGTTCAGAGAGACATCTTCAAACTAAGAGAAAGATAAAATTAAATATCATTATTAAAGATACTTCACCCTTTGTAAATAGCTTTAAAACCCAGTCCAATTCTCCATAATTTGGTGGCGATACCCAATGTAAGATGCGGGCAATAGGCAATGGACACGATTGACCGCATAACCCTCTCCTCGACCTGCAAAATCCCTCGTATCATTCTCAGGCCCCGTTTGCAATAAAGAAAAGTGGGGGGACCGGGGGCGGGTAGAAGCGCGACCGCCTTACCAAGTTACCCTGGGCGAGTCAACTCTTCATAACGTAACGAACCGTTTACTTGAGAAACAAAAACTTGGCTGTTGATTGGCTGGATAAGAAGGGTGACCTGCCTAGGCGGTCACCCCTTTGTTATGGTGGGACTACCCTCCTAATCGAGCCATCTTTTCTCCATATAAACACTTCGGCACACCCAGCGGGGTCAACTCGGACAAAGCGAGACAGTTAGAGCATGTGTGAGCTTTGTTTTAGACAATTACAGCATGCGCTAGCGCTGTTGGCCAGAGTGGTTTCTTTGCTTTTTGCAAGTACCTGTCCGAACATCCAAGGAATTCCCCAATTGTTCCATTGACTGCCCACCCAAATGTGACCATGGTCAGCTAACACGTACTCCAGACGTTCCTCCTCATTGTCCATATACGCCACATCATCTAACATGCACATCATAAAACAAAAAGCACTTTAAATCAGATTTTTAAACAGAAGCGCTATAAGTAGAGGTTTGCTAGTTTTACAGATAGTGACAAAAACTGGTGGATTTTATAAATAGAGAAACCTATTTACCGGCTTGCCAGTCTTGGCTCTTTTAGTATATCTTTTAGTGCATTACTTATGAAGACCGTAGACAAACGATGACGAATTTCTCTCGCTCTTTTTGAACTTGAATATTTTTTAAGGAATTCAATTCTAGTAGAGTTCGTCCATCGTTTGACAGTAGGAGGGAGTTGAGACCATCGCGCTGAATTTTCAAAGACGTTTAACACGAAATCAATTTTCAAGTTAGGTTTTTGCCGCTTTTGCCGTCTTGGTATCTTAAACTTTCTAATAGCCAAAATAAGTCAAACAGAACTCCTTCAATTTCGGGATTCCAGCCCAAACACATCTGATATAATTTAGCGGCTCTCCTCGCCATACTAAAGCAGGATCACTATACCTTGGCACCAAGCGTTAAACAAAATGCACACAGTTTCGTCCTCCTTGCGTCTAAACACTGAAAGCTTTCCCTCGGAGTCTGCCGTTTTGGTCTCCAAGAACACTTCATAACGTCCAATAATAGCATTGGCTGAGGGCATGACTGTTAGGTGCATGGTTTTGTCGCTGACCTTCTTGATTTTCATTCCCCATTGGTTGGGCGTGAGGACATCACGAAGTGTGACTCGGACAAGGGAGCCTTTGCTCTCCCGAGGTTTTTTCCCTGCGATTTTGAAACACAGTGTTTTGTTCGTTGTTGTTCAGATCAAATAATGACAAAAGGCTGCCTGTATTATTGAGCTATTTCAGCCTAAGCCAGCAAAAAAGACAATCAGCAATGTAAGTCCCAGGGCAGTAGGCGTTCACTTCTCATTCGGCTTTCGCACGTGATCCCTCCGCCTTGACTTACATAGGGTTGGAGATGGGGGGAAGGGCAGGTCGACCAATTTAACGGACAGTTTAATTCATTGTCGCGAAGGTTCTCAAACCCTGATCCTGAGTGGCGGATCCAGGGGAAGGGCCCGGGGGGTCCGCCCACCTTATTATCAGACCAAACTGGAGCCCGAAGGGCCGAAAAAAGTGTTTTTTGAGACCGCCCCCTTATCTGAAGGTCTGGATCCGCCACCGCTGACTAGAAATAAAATTGAAAATGGACTCCCTTTTTTAATGATAAAAAAATTAACTACAAAAACCGTGGACGAAGATCCTGCTGGTTGCATTTGTCAACTTTGAATCTCCAGAAAAGAGATCTAATCAGCTAAAAGTAACATTTGTAAACCTGAAGAAGGCTGGTTCGACCAGCCGAAATATTGTTATGAAAAAGCAATACACGTTATTATGATCAGCTTTGCAGTAGTCTTTGGACTTACACCCTAGCTTTTTGTGTTTTTCATCACATGGACATTCATAAAGCACAGGATTGTAGAGTACACGTTGATAAATCGTTTTGTTAGTACGCTGACAAGGTTGTGAAAGTTAAGACCTAGGACTCAGCACTACTACCATAACCCAACCGCGGCACATACCTATAATATGGGTCGAACAGCGTGCAGGACGATAATTAGCTACAAGACAGTTAATAAATGACCTAACAAACCTGTAGCAAATTGCAGTATTATCTGGTCAGATTCCGGCCCGTACACTCTGTCGAACGTCACCGTGACTTGAAATTCCTGACCTCTCCTAATGATCAGCTCTTCAGATTCGTAATCGTCAGTTCTATGAGCCATGCGATTCTCATGTTTGTGGAAATCCACGTTTAGTGGCCTCAGTTGTGTCGCTTCAATAGAATAAAACAGTTTAGGTTAGAACATTTAATTATCACCTCACACGATCATGCTTTTCTATAGTACTTTTGTTTTAATTCTTTTTTTCCTTGCACATTTGCAAGCGCAAAGAAACTGCTGCTATATTCAATAAAATCAAGACTCCTTTAAACCAGGCAGATGGCCCAAGAATTGGCCACCCTTCGCCTTGGTTAGATACCAGAATTTTAAAATCTATTTTCAATTTTTGAAAAGTTTGACAAGCTTTATAGGTGCAAGTTCATTTTCAGTTCTCAAATAGTACAAATATATATTGCGTGAGACTAATACTCTTTATTTTAGTTTTCATAAATAATGTAAAAGGCAAGGCAAATTCAATTTTTTTAGGGTTCCATTGGTGTGGCCGTCGTTATTGTGAACTGTGTCTGATAAATCGTCAGAGTAAGGTGTAGACCGTTAGCAATGCAAAAAAAGCGAGAAACGAGAAACTGGTGAAGAGGCTTTACACTGACCCAGCCTCCATTGGTGATCATCTCCGTTTAGCCGGAACTTGTCGTCTAGCGTTGACTGCGATCAGCCTAGTCCCTAGGCGTTCTCTCTTGCCCCATTGTCCGCGCGAAGTCTCACTGGGAAAAGGCGATCGAGTCTCCGTTGGTGATGTCACAGCTCATGATAGAGTCTAGGATTGACCGAGCCGAGAACGTCTTGGGACAAGGCTGGACTGCGATGATTTTAGGAGAGTGGTGGTTGATTATAATATTGTTGTTATTTTACCTTCCTGTTACCCTTACAGTTACCTTTATAAGACAAAAAGACCGTCAAAGCTCTGTTCAAAGATCTGAATCTTTTGTCAGAAGTAGCATTCCTCCTTCCTTCCAAACCCTCACCCAATCCAGATATGTCACGGTTTGTTGCTGAATCATCACTAAGAAAAAACGTTAAAGAGTTTTAACGGTAAGTGAAGCCTAGTATTTAGATGTCCTTTCTTTTTTCCCAAACAAATGAAAACAGTAACTGTCTAATTTTTTAACACTGAACAATCCAATCTCACGGAAACTTCCAATCAACCTTTCTTGTTCCAATTGCTTGACTGGCTTCCTCCCTATCCTTCATCTCCTCATCTGTTTTCACGGACCCAAAAGGTCGTCAAGTTAAACATTACTACCCAATTAAAAAGCAGTGACTCTTAGCATTGGATCTGGCCAAAAAGAAACTCTGATGGCTTAAAGAAATCAGCATCTTTCTTTTAAGGTCTATAAGTGCATGGAATTTGTACTGGAAATCATTTTTGTAACTTGCAGTTCTAACTATTGAGACTATTAAGCTAGTATTAAAACCGTCCGTTTCTGAAACAGTTTCATTTCTTCCTTAAAACCCTTGGATGTCTTTATAACGCTTTTGAAATACGCCAAAAGGTATGTCTGCGAAAAAGGTAACATTGAGGGACGCGAAAGAGGATTTCGAAAAAGTCTATATCGAGCTACAAAAACAGTCCTGACAACGCAGGTGGAAAACCAACACGTGGTTTTTTAATTCAACAAGAAAACATTTAGTGCTTTGAACTACGCCCAAGACTTTGGAACCACAGTGAAGGAATCGCTTAAAAGAACTAGGAAATCGAAGTGGGCTACTCTCACGAAAAGTCGAATTGTTCCGCGTCAAATACTGGATATAGGAAGCGTTTATAGGAATATATTATCGAGTGTTTGTAGATTTAGTTGTCACAATTAGTATTTGATAATTACTTGTTAGTTTAATTAATAATCAAGCTTAAACTTAGTTAAACTTAGCTTAATCAAGTCTTTCAAATTTTGTATGCCTTGTGGGACTATACTAGGTGTATTTGTTTGTATGGTTTATAGGAACAATTAGTTGTTTAAGTATTTGAAATTAGTTGTCAAGTCTTGTATTTCAGTTGTAATAATATACGCGAAAAAATTACTAAATTCTGACTGGCTGAGAAAGGAGTGCATTTCCTCTTCAACACGACTGCAAACTTGTAACCCGAGTGCAAAACTTGCAACAAGAGTGCAAATTACAAATGCTTTCTGATTGGCTGAAAACACAAAAGAAACCACCAAGAACGAATCAGATTAGAGCTGTTTTAACAACAAAATTTATAAAAATAGCCATGGTTTTCAGCAAACGACGATTTGATTTTGTACGCAAAACAACAATAGAAAGGTTAAAAAAATATTCCAAAAACCCGAACACAGTAAAAAGTATGTCTTTGTGGCTAAATGTATTGAAAATGCGGTGCTAAGAGAAAAGTACTGTCAACAAAATCGAGGAAAATGAGCCAGAGAAACTAAAAAACAAGCTACTTTATAACAGACTACGCTAAAGTAAAAAAATAAAGAACAAAAACGGTGGCAACCACACGCAAACAATGACAGCTACACTTTTCAGGTATTTAAATGAACAAGGATACAAGTTTTCCATGATAACAACAGAGATTTCAAGTCACGTACGTTATTTGTAGGAGGAAGGTGTCCGGTTGCTCTCTTCGAGTCTTTTGGAGAACGAAAAACATCCATGCAATGGTCTGTTTTTTTCTACCTCAGTAGCAAACAAAACCGTAAACCAATGGGCGAAAATACCATAACTAACATAATGAAAGTATCCGTAGCTGGTACTAGCCTTAAAGAAAGTGAGAGAAAAAGTTTACGAATCATAGTGCAAGAAAAACAACGGTCAGCAAGCTGAAGAAAGCAAAGATTGTAAGTTCAGAACATATCGCCAATGTCACAGGCCGCAGAGGTATAAATTTCCTTAACAACTACGATGAAGCCGACGAAGAAAAGTGACGATGACTCGATCTTGCAGTAGGCCAAATGAAATAATGAAAACCCCAGCGCTGAGAAAAAGCAAATAAACAACTGAGGTTCCACTCACCCATCGACGGCAGCGTCTGAAGAAATAGAGAATATTACACGGCGGCGAGAAGATATGAATTTTATGTTCGAGTGGCAAGAACAATATCTCACGAGTGAGCGCAGCGAACGAGTGAGATATTGCTCTTGCCACGAGAACATAAAATTCATATCTTCGAGCTAACGTGTAATATTCTTTTTATTATATAAACATACTGATGACGGCGTTTTTGATGATTTTCCGAAGATTTCCGACCACCTTCCGAAGATTTCCGAAGATTTTTCAAATTGTCCCGAAGACCAGACGAACGTTCCCGAACATTTTCCGAGAATTTCCGAAAATTTCCGAAGATGTCCGAAGATTTCCGAAGATTGCCGAGCACTTTCGAGGAAGACCCGAAGATGTTTCGATGATACACCAACGAATTTAAGTACAATTTAAGAGACAAACCTGATGTCAGTGAAATTATCGATATCTTCACATGTAAAAATATCGTATTTTTACGTGTGTTCAGATACCACATTTCTCGGTGGTAGAAATCCTTGTAAAACACTGCAGTTTATATAATAAAACAAATTCCCCGCTTCATTTTTGGGTTTTAAATCTCAAAAATTTCTCCATGAATCCAGCTATGATGGG
>CALNXK010000003.1:692500-872500 GCA_942486035.1 Porites lobata | reverse complement strand
TTCTTTTATGAAAGGCGAAACGACCGACCATTAGCGGCCACTAAGAAAGAGTGTATGGGAGCTGCTAAAATTGGGCCTGATCTCAGGTCAGCACTATATTGAAGTCATTTCATCGGATATCATGAGCGTTATCAAAATTTGGTTAAGGCTATTTGGTTATGAAAAATTACTTTTCATTCAAAATACATCGCCCTTTCTTATTGTCTCCATCAGAAAGATGTGAGCAATATACCATCGATCCGATGGTATTTTTGATTGGAAAAGAGGTTGATCGATCATCATGGTATATTTCATTGGAAACGAGGCTCTGGAGGTTGCTTGTTGGGCGATAGCGAACTAAACAAATGGCGTTTACAGCTATCCGAAAACGAAATATCGAGAAATAGCCGAATTTCTGATTAAGCCTGAATGCAAGAAAGAATACGCAAAATATATTGTTCAATGTATGATTTCTGCTTTTCGGGGAGTATCTGCAAGATAACACATCTGTTTTTATCCTGAAACCGTGCGAAGAAAGTGCGGCCAAAGTTTTGAAAATGTCTACAAGGAGGTAAGCATGTTTAACTTATTTTCAGAAGAAATAGTCAACCTCGTTTCCAGGTTCTCTGGGTAGGCAAGAACCCTGGCAAAGAGGTTGAGAAATTTATATTTTCATTATTCACATGATAAGACACTGTAAATTTGCATAACGACATAACTCAAACCCAAATCAAAAATCATTTTACATTGTAAAAGGACGAGAAAGAGCTTGAAATGGGAACAATATTGATTTGTTGAAAATGTGCTTCGAGGACTAAATATCGCAAATTTTGTCCTTCTTTATATATACCTGGTTTTTTGAAAACCGGGCTACTAAAAAATGTCAGTCTCTCGCCCTGATTGGTAATTTAATGGCCCTTGTTACCTGAAAAGTATAATCTCACCTCAAAAAGAAACTATTGAATACATGAGCTTCCATTTGATAGAATCGTCTGTCTTGAAGGTAACAAAAGGGAAGTTTTCCTCATTAATCTGGAAAATAAGGCATTTTAAGGGGCAATTTTTAGTGTCGGTGTCACCGATTGCAAAGCCATTTCCCCAGTCCACCTCATTTTTTATTGAAGCTGATCTCCCAAAAATAATCTAAGCCAACAATGCTCAACAAAACAAAGCCCTACAACCACCAGTTCAACTGCTTGCTGACTAGGAACATTATCAACAGAGTGGGTCATTGCTTGCATGCAGACAGCACAAAAAACTGCATAAGAGTGCAAAAACACATCAAACTTTACAACAACCCCACCCCCCTGGAATTTAACTAGGCTACCCCAAATGCAAACCAGATGATATAGCCCTGTGTCTGTGCAACAACATGAAACCCAGCCAGACACAACCCCCTCCTTAATTTGAGGGAGACATTGAGCTTTGAAAGACAGGGGTAGGCCCCGGTACAAAAACTCAGCAAATCTCACTCTAGCACAAAGCATAGTCTTTACAACAACCCCACCCCCCTGGAATTTAACCAGGCTAACCCCAATGCATACCAGATGATAGCCCTGTGTCTGTGCAACAACATGACACCCAGCCAGACACAACCCCCCCCCCCCTCCTTCTTAATTTGAGGGAGACATTGAGCTTTAAAAGACAAGGGTAAGCCCAGGTACAAAAACTCAGCAAATCTACACTCTATCAATCAATCAATCAACTTTATTTAAACACGGTAAATGGCTCAGCAAGATGGTTTTCAGACACGCCGTGTGATAATTACAATTTATAAAAATTAAGACTATAACAATAATTAGCACAAGAATTGACAATTTTGTCTGTTCCTATCGACTGTCATAAACGTAACTACCTAGTTTATATGGTAATCAAGACTAATAATAGTGGTAAAAAAAAATAGCAATAATTTGAAATACAATATAACAACAAGAAATGAGTATTAAGAAATAAGATAAAAACATAATAAAAAGCATAGTCTTTACAACAACCCCACCCCCCTGGAATTTAACCAGGCTACCCCAAATTCATACCAGATGATAGCCCTGTGTCTGTGCAACAACAGGACACTTACTTCGACGGAAGCCCCCCTCAAAAAATATTAGCTGGCCCAACGGGGGCAACAGCCCGGCCCTGGATTTTTGATAACCGGGTTAGCAAAAATATCAACTCATTCTACTACAAAAAAAAAAGCCTTTATGTGACGACGGGCAGTACGTTAATGGTCCCTAGAAGCATTTCTAACGAGTCCAAATTTAAAATGACGCAAATTTTAGAACATTTATTCAGTAAAAAGACTTCGCGAAGTTTCAAACCGGTGTCATTCCACTCTAGAAATTTTTAGGTTGAGTGAGCTGCAGCGAAAGAGTGCCTGGTTAAGGCTTACATAACAACTTAAATAGTTAGCAAAACACCACTTTTTGGGCGGTCCGATAAACAACAGGATTCCGCATGGAATAGACAACAAACTGAATGAAACATAGTGCACAAATTATCACCTTCTTATCTGCAAAAAACCGGCCTATGGTGCAATGCCATTAGAGCCCGCTGAAACGCGACCTAGATCCAATTTTCCTGAGTCGAGAGTTGCGTTTCCAAGGTACAATCAGCTAAGCTATTTGAATGAAATATGACATCATATGTAAATTTTTGTAAGAAATAGCATGTAAAAAGCGATGTAAAATAAAGGCGTTGCAGTTTTCATTTTGTGTCGAGTATGAGGTATCCAGACTGGTCATCTTTGAAGTCTAAATTTTGGATTGAATGATGTTTAGTGATTTTAATGAGCAATTTAGTAGCTTTTGGTCACTAAGAGGTGATTGATTGATTGATTGATTGATTGACTGATTGATTGATTGATTGATTGATTGACTGATTGATTGATTGATTGATTGATTGATTGATTGATTGATTGATTGATTGATTGATTGACTATGGATTGACTGACTGATTAATTAATTGGTTGACTCACTGGTTGATTCGCGTTGTAAATATTTTAAAAATGTATTTATAAGTATGCTACAGAAAGGAATTCTGATTCACTAAAATTAATGGGACGTTTCTCGGTTGGCTACTTAGTAGTTCATACTGAAAGGGATTTTATTATTGAACGATGTGTACTGTCAACTCCATGAAAACTAACAAACACACTATACCAAACTAGTCTGATGGACTTCCTTAATCATAATTCAAGATTGCTGTTAATAAACTATGACAAAACAGTGCGGAAAACGATTAGTGAGTAAATCGTTGGCTTTTGCAGTTGGAACTACGGCCAGCCTAGACTATATTTACCCGGCATTTGTTTTTACTTGGAGGAAAGGCTACACATTCGCTCTATTTTTTTAACTCTATCAAACATCACCTCTCCAATACCAAAACGGCCTCTAAATTGCGTCCCAACATAGGCTGCTTGGACTCTAAGGGGTTTGTGAGTTTTTGTGGCTTCAGCCAGAAGCGAACAGACGGTGCAAGACAGAGATACAACACAAACTCAAAGTAAGTTAATAGTATTTCGAATGTTTTCAAACGGCAGATTATTAGGTCGACATGTTTTGTTTATCCCAATACATTCTCTTATAAGATTCAAATTTCACGCAGACCCCGCCCCTCCTATAAAGAGGTGGTCATCTCCAGAAGTTCTCGCGTGGTTCTACTGTGTTAATGGCACAAAGGACGCCAACATCATGCCATAGTAACTAGGATGAAAGTTAGCATAAAGCCGAGAATGCCAGTGATTAGGACTCGCTTTCAACATCCCGTCCAGCATGGCCAGACCAGTAAATCCACAGGAAAGGGCCTTGTTCACATAGGAAGCGGCTTCAACTAACAGTTTGTCCGAATCCTGAGTGGTAACCCATGCCCCGCATGCTTTGTCAAACGGTTCTGCGGCCGTGGAGAATCCGTAAGGACCGGACTTTAAGTGAGTGTGCGCGAGGACAGCGCTTATAATCATTACGGCTCTGTCAGTTTGAAGATCTAGAATCTTAAACATATTCTTGCCCAGGAGGGTCAATTCCGGGATCATCTGCACGCTGTCCGTGTATCTGCGACTCGGCTGGGACAAAACGATCACTTTGCTGTAGCTTAAAGTCCCTTTTGTAAAGTACAGCGGGACTACCTCTCCCCAGCGAAGCGGGAAAGAAACATCCTCGCTTCCGGGTGGACCAAATGCGCTAAGGTAAGAAACACTTTCCTTTTCAAATTTAAGGGTGCTAACAAGACTCTTGGTGCCTTTTGTGTCCATGACGACGGACAGGTTGTAGCAGCAAGGTAGACATGCGCAGTTATCTGTGTCAGAGAATCCTGCCCCTTTTGGACTGAGATAAAAGACGAAATCTTCAGGAGAGGCTATTCCGTGCGGAGTACTCAGGACTATTATATCTGGCTTCAGATCCTGGATTTGTTTTCCCACTTGCACTGCTGCATCATGTACCATCCAAGCCTGAGCCTTGGCAGTGGCATTGGTCGTGTTGAAATACCGGGGATCCAAAGCAATTCCTCCTGACGGTACAAAGATCGCCAAACAACGTAAACATAAACACTGATAATGTGTTCAGTACCAAAATTATTTTTCGAAACCGGTCTTGAAAGCTGCGATGTTCTTGTTCATCAATGCAAGACTCCAACTACTTTATGCTGCATATTTATTTATCTTCGATTTTACGAGAAAAGTCCGTCAGATATCGAAACCATAACGCAATACATTAATGAAGGCCAGAAATCTTGCGTACGAAAATATACACATTTTAAATACTATTAATAAGACAAGATGGGTGAATCACACCAGTTTTCAGGGAATTTTGAAACAAGAATCCATACTCTTTCTTTTCTTGTAGCCTGTACAATATTCGTTTTCGAATGCTAATTTCATAATATGCTATTTTCAAGCTTACTCATCACTGTCACTTTGGTTTCTTCAAGCCTGAGGAGCTCTTCTGGAGCAGTGCCAACTCTCCCGGATTATCCGAGAGTCTCCCGGATACGGCACCTATCTCCCGCTCTCCCGCTCTCCCGTACGGGAGAGTGCTTTAGTTTGAGATGTCACGGGTAGCCCATAGTTTCCTCAAAACGTGAATTTTTCTTATTCGTAGTACGGTTTCTGGCGCATTTTTGCACGTATTTAGCCACTGACAAAGATTATTTCGGCATCAAAACGATGATCGTGAATTTTGATAGTATGCAGTTCATGTAAGACTTCATATAAAGTCCTGAGCCATTCCCATTGAGGGCTGGGTCAATTTGTTGCGGGGAGGGTCCGTCGAAATTTGGAGGGTGGGGGTAGTGAAAAAGAGTGAGTCTCCAGATTTTAGATCTCAAGAGGTTGGCATCTCTGCATTGGGGAAGGCAAGGATGGGTCAGAGAGATATTAAAAATAAGGGGAGAGTGAAGAACAACGTCATTTTCTTTCCCAATTCGTTACCTTTCAGAGAGCTTTTCACATCTTCGGTCACAACGTTCAACTACCCAATGGCATGACTCCTGACACTTTCTGGGATTAAATTTTAAACGCAATCACGAGATCGCGACTCCACCACAGTCGACGTGCCTGATCTTAGTTCAGTGTTACTGTCAATTCAAGGAAGGTTTTACAAACGATTTGTTTCCGACAATTAATCGGAAAATGGTGAAATGGAGAAAGATCGAAATTTATGGAATATGTCACCTACCGTGCGGCATGACAAAGGCTCCGACAAAGACACTCTCTGCTTGGGAAACCAAGAAATATCCAAACACAAATATCACTATGATACTGAACATGGCGTCGAAAGGCTGAAAATTTTAGAAAGCCTAGTGGTATCCCTTTTAAATTGTCCTTTCTTTTGTAGACTTTTCAGCCGTGGCCTCTTTGATCGCCTTGAAGTCACCCTTGATTATATTACAAGTCGGCCAAGTTCGACCTTCCGACCCTGACACTTGTGGGTATCCGTCACACCCGACACGTTCTACAGTAAGTTGCGTGACTGAGTTTTGTTATGCGTGACAACTACTATTCCAGACTTAACGGACTGCAAGTGAGCTCTCCATTTGCCAACCGATGACAGCTACTCACGCTGTTCAGTATTTCGATATTTATTTACCATTCCAGATTGCGAGTAAGTTTCCTCTTTGTGCAAGATTATAGCATGCCGGCATTAATTAATTTGGGTAGGAGATCTTCCGTATGATGATAAAATACGTACGACGCTTGCATGTAGCACGTCTACGGTGAAATGGGTCATTCCTTGCTCGTTGATTTACACAATGTATCCTAGAAGTACTTGTATCGCAGAAGCTCGCGGAACTCTAGGGAGGGAGGCCCGTAAAATGTCAGGAATTGGAGGGCTGGAGAGAAATAGAGCAAACCCACGTCTACCTGGGAGGACAGGTTTTAACACTGGCTCTAATATTGGAAGTTGGGATACATCCAAAAACTCCTTTTGGTTGGAGTAACTTTAAACCCGGTTCCCTGGCTTTAAAAAGGATCTGGGATCTAAATGGGGTCAATGTAAATTGTACTGAAAAAAATTGAAAGTCTCGAATGAGTTACAACTAGTAGCTTTTACTCAACAGAACTTTTAACTGAAATGTCAGAATAACAACAACAGTGACAACAACAACAAACATCAGTTGTTACTTTTTGTCAATCCGCAAACTACAGGAACTAGTGTAGGCATATCAAAAACAGATGTAGTGAGCGAAAGATAAGCATTTTCACAGTATCTTAATTTCAAAGTTAGTGTCTTGTCCTTGGCAACTGGAACATTGCGTGAAGACAGTTACTGAGCATGCGCAGACAGGCCACGGCGACGTATTTTTGGAATTTTACGGGCCTAACGTACATATAGCGTACACTGAGTTCGGCCAATCAGTTAACATTTAAGACAGTGCATTCTCCACGGACGCCGTTTAACTCATCAGAAACGAAGCTGACGGCGATTGTATGGTCCTTGCCTCGATTTGAAGTGAAGGTAGCTGAAATTCGTGCTTCCTCATTAACAGCTATAGGTCCCCTGTATCAAGAGAAGGGATTCCTTAAGTTAAAAAAGCTTATCAAAGTCGTTAACCTAATGAACCCTTAATACCGGCATGTGTTATAAAACCCAGACGATGGACTCCGGGATGATAGACAATGGACAATGGAGGATAGATGATGGGCGATACCATGAACGAATGAGGCTGACTAGGATATGAAGAATTATGCAGATCGAGGAGGGTGTTATAACACCCTCCGAGATTTGCATCATTCTTTATATCCTACGAAAGCCGAATTCATTACTTGCTTTATTATTCATTCAAAATAATTCCTCGCTTAAAAACAAGCTAAAACATGCTTACCTTCGTCGATGTTAAGTTCACCTCGATAGTGGATGTTGAGAAGATAAAGGGCTGTTCAGGTCTGCAAATATACTCCAAATACCAGATGTTGCCCGTCGAGTTGTCTTCTTGCTATGTATGTTTTTAGACAATAGTTCGTCTTGAAACGAATAAAATGTTCCGCAGACTGTTCCGCCATTTTTGTTTTCACAACCAAAACAACTCAACCTCGTCCCCAGATCTTCTCGGTTAACGGTGCATTAACCTGCATTGTGCTGCACTTTTGACGTCATCGGTTGATTAATTGCAAAGTTCTTCCAAATTTGGTCAGCAATAGCTGGTTATGGTGAATTATGCGTGTGCTATTAGCCAATCAGAAACGGAGAAATATTTTGAATGAATAATAAAGTCGCTTAAAGGATTACGATTAGGCTTTTGTACATTATGCTTTTGCTTCCCTACTAAAATGCTCCACCTTAATGCTCCATTTTTCCCACTAAAATGCTCGGTCTCCCCAAAAAAGTCACTAAAATGCTCGGATAATGCTCATTATACAAACGGGTTTTTTTAATTAATTTCAAAGTTTACACTTACAAAAACGTGCAAGTGTTGCAAGTAACAACGACAACGTGTACAAGTTCATAAATACATCCAAAAAAACCAGCTGCATTAGGTTTTTTGCGAATTTTGAATTTTAGTCTTCATTTTGTTTAAAAAAGCAGGAGCTCATGGGGCATGGGCTCCTGAAAAAAGTTAATTTCTATTTTATTTTCTCGGAAAAATTAATTTTCCGGGGAAAATGCTACTAAAATGCTCGAATAATGCTCAATGCTTTTGCCTCACTAAAATGCTCGAAAAAATGCTAGCATAATGTACAAAAGCCTAATTACGATCCTGTGGATACTTACGGGGTATAAAATGCCGCTGACTTGGGTAGCATTCCAACAGCCTCAAAGTGAAACTGCCCATTTGTTAGGCTCGCCAGCGTCTCATTCTTAAAGGAAGCTGTCACTGTCACCATTTCGCCCTTCCTCACCATTTCAGGAGATGCCTGAAGCAAAACGAAATATACAGTACAATAAACACCGGCGTATAGGAACATATTGGATTAAGGAACTCCCGCCAGAAATTCGTCTTTTTAATACCCAAAATTACAAGTTGTAGAACTGTTTAGCCAAGCAAGATAAAGAAGGCTATCTGCAGATTTCAAGTAAATCGTGATAAACATTCAGTAACGAACGAGTTTGACTTATTGGGCTCCTGCCAAGGATGAGCACTTGTTCTGCACCAGCCTGCGAAGCAAGCATTTCCAATAAAATTCCGAAAATAAGCCTCGGGGCTTATATTTTTCAAAAACCCTTTCTGAGGGGCTTATCTACGGAGGGACATTTGCGCTTCAAAATCGATTGGGCTAGCCCAAGAGAGGATAAAGGGGACAGAGAAGGCATCCCCCAACACACCCTATTCCATAGGTAATTCGTTTCTAGTTATTTTTAGAATCGGGATAAAGTTACCTCGCGCGCTGCGTGGATGTTTCGTGGAGGTTTCGCATGACTACATGCCATGCAAAACATGTCTGGCGAAAGGCAATGAAAGTGTAAAGAGATCGAGAACATTTCTGAATATTGAATCGAAATGAGTCGGCGCTCATCTAGAAAAAGGGAATCTCTTTGACAACCCGTGAAATCAGTTTAACTCGAAGTTATCGTAACCTCAGTGCTTTAATAAAATAAGAAATTTCGCCGGTCTATTGAAATCGGTTATTTGTACAATAAAGAAAGTAGCAAGTAATATTCATGTACATGTAAATAGTTTTACAAATTTGAATTATATTGTAGTTTTCTTAAGTTGTTAAGCGCTGTTGATCAGTGAATGTAAATAGCTCTCTAGAAGTTATTAAATTATTATTATCATTATGGGACGCCAAGTGTTATTTATGTTGAATAATAAAAGACTAATAAAAGAATAAATATCAAACCAGAAATTGCTCTCTTCAAACTGTAAATTATAAATGATCCTGAGAGAATATTCACTGTGTTAAGGATTTCCCTGCTGTACTGTTAGCTCTATACAAGAGAGGAAGGGCGATTCTTTTTTAATTTCCGTTTCGCTGACACAACTTTAGCAGAGATCTCTTTTTAGTCGTTTTCGTCGACAAAAGGAACAGCAACATTGCTCTCCGCGTCTTCCGCCATTTTTTTCTGCCTCAATTCGTGAAGGACGCGTGGCTCTGAGCGTGGGTCATCCACGCGGAACACATTCGCGCTATGTGATTAGCTGTTGTGTAATCCCCCTTGGGATCTGGGGTCTTAAAAATAACTCGGGACGAATTACCTATGGAATAGGGTGTGTATGGAGGATGCGTTCTCTGTCCCCTTTATCCTCTCTTGGCTAGCCTTATAGTTGGAAGGAAATTTACCGTTTTTGCTTTGTCAGTTACTTTGTATTTGTGGGCAAATTTCCAAGGGGGGGATTTAGGGGGGCTTATACATGGAGGTTTTTTTTTCCGGAATTTTACGGTAATGTGTTGCCTGATGTAAGGGAGAACGGATTCTGGGAAATTTTTGCTTTTGGAATACGGATTCCAATGATTTTTCAAATTTTTGCCTGTGGAATCCAGAATCCAGCACTTTGGAATCTGGAATCCCACTAATGATTGTAATCCGGAATCCAATTTCCACTGAATTGAATATGAGGAATCCACGTCGAGGAATCCAGAATACAAGACTGTCTTGGATTCCCTCGCAAGGGACGAAGTTTTGTACGAAAGTTGAAATTCCTCTTTTTTGCTCTCGTCCCAGCTTTATGAAGACCTCGCAAAGAATATTTCTGGACCCTTACCTCAACCTCAAGTGTCGGCCTCAATAATTCCACTACAGCGTCCGTGGCGTACTTTTGATGGGTCTCTTCAACTGTCCCCTTGACGTACAGCTTTAGTATATCTCCGTCTACCATTCTGCCAAAGCACTCTGAACCTTCAATTCGTAACATGGTGCTTTTCTCTAAGATAGTGTAAGAAATTAAAGTTAAAATAGGTGAATGGAACACGTAGACCTTCCAACTCTCATGGTTTGGCCATGAGACTCATGGTTTGGGTAGTCAACTCACGGTCCCACGATTTAGCCTACAGCTCTCATTGTGAATCAGAAATTTTTAAAAATCTTAAAATTGCCAGACAATTCCAGAAGGAATCGCGTAATTTGAAAAAAATCGTCTTCATGGACGAATTGTATCAATCTAGTTTTGAGGGTAAACGTGAGTCAAATAATCCCACCTCTGCTCATTCCCTTAAAACATAAGTTCGCCTAGGTCTGTGGGAAAGCCTTATCGGCATTCTCAGTAAAACAGAATCTTCTTTTCACTGCCAAGAGATAAACAAGACAATACAAAAGAGACCACCAATAGGATAAGGAATACCATGACAAAAGTAGTCCATCTGAGTAGTCTGCCTTATTAGTTTTATTTCGCGCATATTTTGGAAATCTACAGGTTTGAGGTCCCAGTCTACACCGGTTTTTGGGAGCTCTTTCTTTCTCAAACACTCCAGATTTGCACGTTTTAGGGGTTGGAAGGTCTGAAACACTCATATCCTTAACTATTCTCTGGGGGAGGGGGGTGGAGTGTTTTATGCACTAAGCTTGGATAGGAGTTGACCATGAATTTGATGAAGAATGGAAGTTTTTTATCGGGACTCAAAATTACAACAGTCACTTATTACGAACTGCATAAAGGTTGATCTTCTATTTAATTAATAGTACCTTCTTTTGCAGCCAGATGAAGGGTATCTTTCTTTGCTTTAAGTACTTTTCCTGCGATCCCTGTGTAGAAAGCCATGGTGGACGTGATTTTCAAGTTCAAAGTTCGCTTATAATTGGACGAGTTCGTCACCACGACTTTGACATCAAAGCTGTCTCCGAATTTAAGATCATTCGGCCAGTCCAAAGAAATCGCCACGTCCCCTTCCTCTACCTCGTAAATGTTGAAGGACGCCTTCCTGCTGCTAAAGTTGTAAGCCATCTCAACTGCTCTCCTTTCTTCTTCAGTGCCTATATTCAGTAAAATATACAACATCATGAGCAGAAGTGAGGCTTTGCTGGATGATCTTCGTTTCCTCCCGACAGCACAGTCATAATGATATATGAAATAAATCATATATGAACTGCGGAAATGAAATGAAAAAGAAGAAATGATGGACACAGTGAACGCAATTTATGCAATTGCGTAAAGAAGCCTGAAAAAAATTCAGGACTTCAAAGGGGTTTGAACCCGTGACCTCGCGATACCGGTGGAATGCTCAATCAACTGAGCTATGAAACCACCTGCTCCCAACGTCAGTGGCTTCATAGCTCAGTTGGTAGAGCATCGCACCGGTATCGCGAGGTCACGGGTTCAAACCCCGTTGAAGTCCTGAATTTTTTTCAGGCTTCTTTACGCAATTGCATAAATTGCGTTCACTGCGTCCATCATTTCTTCATTTTCATTACAGTCGTTAAAGTCCGTTTTTCTATGAGGTATTCTTCGAGAAAATTAAAGAAGTAATGAGAAGGCTATAACCACAGTTTGCAACTTGTCAAGACAAATTGCTTGTTCTTTCCAGGTTAAGAGTAGAAACGTTTTATTATTAGGCAAAAAAATATTTGAAATCCCTCCATTTTTTCATGCCTGGCCAGGGGATCGGGGCCAAAAAGTTCACGCATGTACTCATTACGTTTTTCCGCCCTAAACCCCTCGGCTACACTCGCTCGCCGATTTTTTTCCTCCTTTCTCCCCCAATGCAGAGGCTGGTCCCAGGCTGGTATTTCGGTGACGTATTCGAGGAGAACACTCGGACCACTGCTCACGACCCGAATAACATAAGGGAAAGCGAATAGGTACTAGGCTGAGGCATGCACAATTCATATAAAGTTACCTTCTGGGTATTTGTAATCGTTTGTGACGTCAAGCCTAGATCGAGCCGAGTTCTGGCTGGGTAATTTGGTGCTGATTTTTTTACCAACAGCACTCTTTTCCGTGACAAAGGCTTTTACGGAGTTGTCAGAAAAATCCACATCCCACCGCACCTTGTCACCATTCACTTCGGCAAATATGAAGCCAGTGTCATAAGGTAGATAGACTTCTGCATTCTTGATTGCCTTCAAGGAAGCCGGACCACAGCGATAAATACCTGAAAAATTATGTCCAAAAAAAAATGTTGACCATCAGGAAATGTTAATTTTTTAATTCTATTTTTTTAAGTTATATTTGAATACCGTATAAAATGATTTGCTAACCATAACTTAGCTAATAGAAACGTGAACCAAGTAGTTTTTGGTGTGGATGGCGTGACAAAATCAAAGAATAGAGCCTTCCAATGCCGGACACACCTGATGAAAACACAGTGTCATATCCTACATACCTTCACTGGTTTCTTGGGGCGTGGCATCATGCGCTTGCCATCCGTCATGCCCGGCTGGCAGATCAGGACGTTTGAACCATGACTCGTTCCACACGTGAAAGTTCCTGAAAATACACAAGATTGAACAAGATACAAGGTATTTAATTTGCGCCTGCTTCCAGGTGAACCAAAACAAGGCTTCGTTGGTAAACATTGTACTGCGCATACTGCTGCACAACGGCCATAGACTGACAGCTCACTTGTGCGAGTTAAGGGAAAATTGTGGGGAAAAGTCTTTCTTCTCGTGGGCTTTTGGCTCAGCCGCCAAAATTTTCCCTGAACTGCTACTTACTGGAATGCCAAGTTAGGAGAACATCTTTAATTTACTGTGTCATAAAAAAGAACCATATTTGCCTATATGAAGTGCGAGTAAAATGGTACATGTTATTGTTTTATAATGGATATGTCTACCGGCCCAGCTAATCTTGCTTGTTCCAAGCACCTCACTTAAATCATCACAAATCAAAGGCACTGAACATACCATAATCAATCCAACGCAAAATGCAAGAGGCAAACCACTTGGCTATGAACTGTGACCGAGGGTTTGAACTCGGGATTACTGAGACATTAATCGAATTGGTGGTCAGAGCGGGACTCAAACTCGGGGACAACGCGCCTACCAACGCGGTGACCACTCTTAGCCTATGCTTAAACTATACCGGATAGGGCTTCTGTTTAAACCTAGATACGGTGATTTCGGTGCGAATTTTTTAACGGGGCGAAGAAGGGCCGCGCCGATCTCCAAAATGGAGCGTGCCACACTCCGGTGCTGTGTGAACAGATATTCGGACTTGCTTAGCGGAAGTGAATAAGCAGGGCCGGGGAAGAGGCCTGGAATCCGTTGAGATCAAGAGAGGATAAAGGGGACAGAGAAGGCATCCCCCATACACACCCTATCCCATAGGTATTTCGTCTCGAGTTATTTTTAGAATCGGGATAAAGTTACCTCGCGCGTTGCGTAGATGTTTCGTGGAGGTTTGGCATGACTAAACGCCGTGCAAAACATGTCGGGCGAAAGGCAATGAAAGCGTAAAGAAATCGAGAGCATTTCTGAATATTGAAGCGAAATGAGTCGGCGCTCACCTGGGAAAAGGGAATCGCTGGATTCTTTGACAACCCGTGAAATTAGTTTAACTCGAAGTTGTCGTAACCTCAGTGCCTTAATAAAATGAGAAATTTCGCCGGTCTATTGAAACCGGTCGTTGGTACAATAAAGCAAGTATGACGCCAAGTGTTATTTTGTTGAATAATAAAAGACTAATAAAAGAATAAATATCAAACCAGAAATTGCTCTCTTCAAACTGTAAATTATAAATGACCCTGAGAGAATATTCAGTGTGTTAAGGATTTCCCTGCAGTACTGTTGCTCTATACAAGAGAGGAAGGGCGATTCTTTTTTTAATTTCCATTTCGCTGACACCGCTTTAGTAGAAATCTCTCTTCAGTCGTTTTCGTCGACAAAACGAATAGCAATATCGCTGTCCGCGTCGTCCGCCATTTTTTTCAGCGTCAGTTCGTGAAGGAAGCGTGGCTCTGAGCGTGGGTCATCCACACGGAACACATTCGCGCCATGTGATTGGCTGTTGTCTAATCACTAATCCCCCTTAGGATCTGTGGTCTTAAAAATAACTCGAGACGAATTACCTATGGAATAGGGTGTGTATGGGGGATGCCTTCTCTGTCCCCTTTATCCTCTCTTGGTTGAGATGGATGGAGGTAAATATTTTTGAAAGTGAGGACTGGGATCTTAGTTCACAAAGCCCTCCCGGCCAATGGCCGTTGCCGTTCATACAAAACCGGATAGTTTTTCGGTGTCGACACGGAAAACTATGGGATATGGTGTGTGCATAGCCTGAAATGATCGTCTCCCCGCATCATCGTTCCTCCCATTAGTCCTTCCGTCTACCTCCATCAATGCACAGGGTATTTTAAAGGGGTGGAGTGTACTCAGAAAGATTCAGTTATACTGACAACTTACACTCACCAGACGGAGTCATCCCATTCTTTAATTGGATCGCCATTTTTGTCAAAATGGGTATCGATGGTCAAGCTGCGGTCATGATCGTGGGCGGACTGGAAGTTCGTCACGCTACGGGTGGGTAGACCCAGTGCTCTCAACACTGTAACAGAGTATCCAGACGATGGAGTCATTTTAACAAGTCGTTGTGTCACGCTAATTGCTATCTTTCAAAAATCTAAGGCCTAAAAATCGTGTCATCAATTGAATTACAAAAATAATGGTCTCGTTTTGTTATTTAAGACTGTATTTAGCTATTAGCCGGGACATCAATAGCCTGAGAACATGCCCTACCTATATCTGATCACTGTTAAAGAAAAGTTGATTACATGTTAGGGAAAGAAAGATAGCGCGCGCGCAGGATTCCTCATTTCCTCTCTTGTCTGTTCACAACCGAACGGGACAGTATGCTAACCAAGCCGCACTCGGCGCTACACCGGTCACAAACCCTACGTAATGGAGTTTTCTGATGATTGTTAAATTGGCAACTCACATGTTGTGACCAGTCCTGAGAAGACCCAGCACTGTCCGTACTTCACGTGATTCTTGGTTTTCCAGAATTCTTCAAGTATGTTAACGCTTCCAGTCCAGCCAGTAGGTTTGGTGCCATCTGTGTAGGGCTCACTCCATCGACCCAACAGAAGGCCTCCATCTTCGTCGTCAAAATTGACCTTTAAGATAATCATTGTACTTGGTCTCAGTTTAAAGCCTGGGACCAGCTAAGTAAGCAAAAATCCGTCAACACGGCTAAATAAACGCCTTAAAAACTGAGTCGCCGAATTTTACAGACGTTTTGATGGTGAGCAAGTGGCGGGAGTTGTTTTTGGCAAATTCGTTCCTGCTTTTCTCCCCATCCCCGAGTGCGTACACTTACAAAATCTCACGCTACGCCCCTGTTTGGTAACACTGAAAGTGCCTCTTTCTAGTTCGCTTTCCTTACCGACGCATTGACAGAAAATTTTGGTCAGTCCAAAGACGGGAAATGGTGAAAATAGTAAAGTGAGCAACCTATAAGAGAATAAAAAATTAATAAAAAAAGTGTTTCTATTTTAGTTCTTTCTAACGCTATACGTTCACGAATTTTCTACTGGTTGAAAATTTGTTCGCTAGGAGTTCCATTTTCAAGAAACCACCTTAACAGCACGAAACTTTAGACGCCTAGTTCTGAAAGAGCGAAAATATGGAACCGGTCCCTGGTGAGCCAAGTGTCCAGTCAATCTTTTTTTTGGCCGGTCGAGATTTCGTCCGGTGTTGTATGGACGTAGGCTAAAGTAAATAAATAAATATCTACGTTACTTACCTGGGCTGAAAGAGTCCGCACTATAGGAATTGGACTGGACTTTGCCTCTGGATGCTCTGCTAAACCGGAGTTGTCGAGCAGCCATAGTGCACAGTTCAGAGAGACATCTTCAAACTGAGAGAAAGATAAAATTAAATATCATTATTAAAAATACTTCACCCTTTCTAAATAGCTTTAAACCCCAGTCTAATTCTCTATAATTAGGTAGCGATGGCCAATGTAAGATGCGGGCAATAGGCAATCGACACGATTGACCGTATATCCCCTCCTCGATCTGCAAAATCCTGGGGGCAGGGGGCGGGTAGAAGCGCGACCGCCTAACCAAGTTACCCGGGGCGAGTCAACTTTTCATAACGTAACGAACCGTTTACTTGAGAAATAAAACTTGGCTGTCGATTGGCTGGATAAGTAGGGTGACATGCCTAGGCGGGACACCCCTTTGTTATGGTGGGACTACCCTCCTAATCGAGACAACTTTTCTCCATATAAACACTTCGGCACGCCCAGCCGGGTCAACTCAGTCAAAGCGAGACAAATAGAGCATGTGTGAGCTCTGTTTTAGACAATTACAGCATGCGCCAGAGTGGTTTCTTTGCTTTTTGCAAGTACCTGTCCAAACACCCAAGGTATTCCCCAATTGCTCCATTCACTGCCCACCCAAATGCGACCATGGTCAGCTAACACGTACTCCAGACGTTCTTCTTCATTGTCCATGTACGCCACATCATCTAACATGCACATCATAAAACAAAAAGCACTTTTAAATCAGATTTTTAAACAGAAGCGCTATCAGTAGCGGTTTGCCAGTTTTACAGAAAGTGACAAAAACTGGTGGATTTTATAAATAGGGAAACCTATTTACCGGCTTGCCAGTCTTGTCTCTTTTAGTATATCTTCTAGAGCATTACTTATGAAGAGCGTAGACAAACGACGTCGAATTTCTCTCGCTCTTTTGTTAAGGAATTGAACTCTAGGAGAGTTCGGCCATCGTTTGACAGTATGAGGGAGTCGAGATAATCGCGCTGAATTTTCATAGACGTTTAACACGAAATAAATTTTCAAGTGACGTTTTTGTCGCCTTTGCAGTCTTGGTATCTTAAACTTTCTAATAGCCAATAAGTCACACAGAGCTTCTTTAATTTCGGGATTCCAGTCGAAACACATCTGAAATAATTTAGCGGCTCTCCTCGCTATACTAAAGCAGGATCGCAGTACCTTGGCACCAAGCGTTAAACAAAATGCACACAATTTCGTCCTCCTTGCGTCTAAACACTGAAAGCTTTCCGTCGGAGTCTCTTGTTTTGGTCTCCAAGAAGACTTCATACCGTCCAATGATAGCATTGGCTGAGGGAATAACTGTTAGGTGCATTTTTGTGCCGCTGACCTCCTTGATTTTCATTCCCCATTGCTTGGGTGTGAGGACATCACGAAGTGTGACTCGGACAAGGGAGCCTTTGCTCTCCTGAGGTTTTTTCCCTGCGGTTTAATTTTGAAACAGAGTGTTTTGTTGGTTGTTGTTCAGATGAAATAATGACAAATGCTGCCTGTATTATTGAGCTATTTCAGCCTAAGCTAGCAAAAAAGACAATCAGTAATGTATAAAGTCCCAGGCCATTGGACGTTCACTTCTCACTCCGCTTTCGTGGGTGCTCCCTCCGCCTTGACTTACTTAGGGTTGGAGATGGGGGGAAGCGCAGGCCGGCAAATTTATAGGATAGTTTAATTCATTTTCGCGAAGGTTCTCAAACCCTGAGACTGACCCTGACCAGTCGCGGATCCAGGGGAGGGGCCCAGGGTGTCCGTCCCCCCCGTATTTTCATACTAAACTGAGGCCCGAAGGTCCGAACAAATTGCTTTTTGAGACCCCCCCTATCTAAAGGTCTAGATCAGCCACTGCTGACTAGAAATACAATTGGAAATGGACACTCTTTTTAATGATAAAGAAATTAACTGCAAAAACCGTGGACGAAGATCCTGCTGGAGTTAACGTTGAACTTCTAGAAAAGAGGTCTAGTTAGCTAAAATTCAATCGCATTTGTAAACCTGAAGAAAGCTGGTATGACCAGCCCAAATATTGTTATGAAAAAGCAATACACGTTATTATGATCAGCCTTGCAGTAGTCTTTGGACTTACATCCTTTTTAGTTTTTTTCATCAAGTGGACCTTCATAAAGCACAGGACTGTAGAGTAAACGTTGATAAATCGTTTTGTTAGTAAGCTGACGAGGGTGTGAAAGTTAAGACCTAGGGCTCAGCACCACTACCTTAACACAACCGCGGCACATACCTATAATATGGGTTAAAGTGCGTGCTAGGACGATAATAAGCTACAAGGCAGTTAATAAATGAGCTAGCAAACCTGTAGCAAATTGCAGGATTATCTGGTCAGATTCCGGCCTGTACACTCGGTCAAACGTCACCGTGACTTGAAATTCCTGACCTCTCCTGATGATCAGCTCTTCAGATTCGTAATCGTCAGTTCTATGAGCCATTCGATTCTCATATTTTTGGAAATCCGCGTTTAGTGGCTTCAGTTGTGTCTCTTCTATAAAATAAAACCGTTTGCTAATGGGTTAGCAAATTTAATTATCACTCCTTTTATCACCTCACACAATCATGCTTTTTGGAGTACTTTTGTTTTCGTTCCTTTTTTCCCTGCACATTTGCAAGCGTGAAACCATCTGCCTTTAAACCAGGCAGATGGCTCAAGAATTGGCCACCTTTATTTTTCAGTTCAATTTTTGAAAAGTTTGACAAGCCTTATAGGTGCAAGTTCATTTTACAAAACTCAAATAGTACACATGATATATTACGTGAGACTAATATTCTTTATTTTAGTTTTCATAAATAATGTAAAAGTCTAGGCAAATTCAATTTTTTTTAGGGTTTCATTGGCGTGGTCGTCGTTATTGCGAACCGTGTCTGATGAATCGTCAGAGTAAGGTGTAGATCGTTAGCAATGCAAAAACAGCGAGAAACGAGAAACTGGTGAAGAGGCTTTACACTGACCCAGCCTCCATTTGTGATCATCTCCGTTTAGCCGGAACTTGTCTTCTAGCGTTGACTGCGATCAGCCTAGTCCCTAGGCGTTCTCTCTTGCCCCGTTGTCCGCGCGAAGTCTGGGAAAAGGCGGTCGAGTCTCTCCCGGTGATGTCACAGCTCACGGCAGAGTCTAGGATTGACCGAGCCGAGAACGTGTTGGGACAAGGCTGGACCGCGATGAGGAGAGTAGTGGTTGATTATAATATTGTTGTTGTTTTACCCTCCTGTTACCCCTACAGTTACCTTTAGGAGGCAAAAAGACCGCCAAAGCTCTGTTCAAAGATCTGAATCTTTCGTCAGAAGTAGCATTCCTCCTTCCGTCCAAACCCTCACCCAATCTAGATCTGTCACGGTTTCTTGCCGAATCATCACTAAGAAAAAAAGTTAAAGAATTTTAACGGTAAGTAACGCCTAGTATTTAGATGTCCTTTCTTTCTTCCCAGACAAATGAAAACAGCAACTGTCTAAATTTTTAAGACTGCACAATCCAATCTCATGAAAATTTCCAACTTCCAATCAACCTTTCTTGTTCCAATTGCTTGACTGGCTTAACTCCTCCCTATCCTTCATCTCCCAGGGGCGGATCCAGGATTTTTTTCAGGAGGGGTTGCACTCGTCTCTCGCTCTACTTCAACACCAATAAACCACATAGTTTTTTTTTTTTGCAGAATACCAGTTGTATTAGAAAACCGCAGGTCATCTCGGGGGGGGGGGGTGCGCACCCCCTGCACCCTCCCCCTAGATCCGCCCGTGTCTCCCCTCCACTCCCCACCACCACCACCACCACTTCTGTAAGCAGTTCTCACTATGGATGCATAGGATGACTCACCGCACAGAATTGTGTTGAAATTGAAAGCTAGGGATGCGTTTCTTTCTGAAAATAAGAAGCGCTTAAACAAGATCTTGGTAAGGACGCGCCATCAGTATGGAATTTCTGAGTTAGTTCCTCAGACGTTACTTCGCCGGAAAACCATGGCTAATGGTGGCGTTGCGAAATGTCGGCTGTTTTCTCAGGCTAGGCAGGTATGTCAGGTATTGGAGATAAAACTCCCGTGAACAATTTACAAATGAAGCTTTTAATGTCTATACGAGCGCAAGCCCAGCTGTGATGACCTTGTTTCGGCACCTTCGTTAATCCAAACGCAGTTAAGGCTGATCAAACTTGGGCCGGAGGTATTGTCTCTAAAATTAAGTCCAGCAGTAGGTCAGCCTTGAGTGCTAGGGTGCAGGAAAGGCAAGTTGATAAGTATGCGACTTTAGGTAATACGCCCGGCCGCTTTAACCTTCAGTCATTCGTGAGAAGCCGACAAGGAATAATGGAAAAACAATAACGTGATTTTTTTTATTCAGAATAATGGCATACGTAATGGCTCTTAATTTGGGGAGGTGGTATTAATAATAGTGTATGATAACCTGATAATGGCATTTTGGAATTGGAATATAGCTGGTGGAATAATGGAATAAAGAAAATTTTCGGGTACTAGAATATCAGGAACACTCCATTTTTATTTCTCTCTCCTTCTCCCGCAATATACCGCTACAGAGTAAGCAAACGATAAATACTGACAATACATTTACCATTAAATTGCATCGGTTACACAAACAGATTGTGTGCCATTGTGGAATTACATGCAAGGTTTATAATAGCCTGGGCCGCTTGTTCCGGCTCTCTTCGCTCTCCGATTTTTGCTTCTGTTTCATCGCCTTTTTTCCTTTCCCCCACACCGGAGCCTAGGCAGGCTAGGTTTTGAACCAGGGATAGTTTGGACCTTTCTTAACTTGATTTCGTTCACTCTTCCGAGGTTTAATTCGGTCAGAGACAGTACGTGTACAATCGAAACGAAATTTATTTCTGAAAGAAATAAATGGTTTTATGCTTAATGTGACTGATTAATGTGTCATTTCTCCAGTTACTGGGGAGGGGGCGTTCCTGCCATCCGGAACATTATATATTGTGTTTTTAAGACATGAAAGCTAGGCACAAGGCCTCTCTGCTTACTGCAACAAGAAAGTTGGAAAACATTTTTCCCTCCCTTCCCTCCCGTTTTACTCCACTTTCATCTCCCGGATGGCGGGTGTGCCCTCACCTTTGCTGGGAAAAATCTTCTTGTGTATCTGGACTTTCCTAGCTTGATATGCTTAAATGAAATAAACGGCCACTCTTGTGGCCAAATTTATCCCAGACTGGAATTGTCATTATTGGGTATCCCAGCAAACAGAGCTTACCCAAAGCAAGACTCCACCAACAGCAATAACTGACTCAATAATACTATCTAAAGGACCATGGAGCATAAAGCTTATTAAAAAGAACAACCTTCTGACTCCACAATACAGACACCTCTCTATTTCGGACATTGCCAAACTTCACATGACGTAATCCCTAGCTACCTCAGTCTACATTTAAGTACACCCCCGCATTGCTGAAAGTTGGAAGTGTTCCTTTAATTTCGAACGTAACTAAACTATGCTACTCCACGGAAAAAGTCTTAGGTCTCCTGGCACCCCGTTTTGAGACAGTAAAAACTGATAAGAGAGCCAAAAGGATAGTAAGGCTAGAAAAAATCATTCGGCTCGGCTGCTCTGGTAGTCTAGAATTTATATTTTCATCATTTACATGATAATAAGCCAGGTGAAGACACTGTAAATTTGCATAAAATACATAACTCAACCCCGAATCAAAAATCATTGTTACAGTGTAAAAGGTCGAGAAAGAGATTGAAATGGGAACAATATTCATTTGTTGAAAGTGTGCTTCGAGGATAATTGTCGGAAATTTTGTCCTGAGTTATATATAACGGATTTAATGGTCTTAAAACAATTAATGGCAAAAAGACCAAAACTAAACGCCGTTTCTTATGGGCGCCTTGTGACTCAACGGAGCGAAACACTTGTGAGTGCCAGAGGTTTTTTGTGCCTGGTTTCTGGGGCCTGTCAAGTCTGCTACGAGCAGTTTTATCGCTCGTAGCTTCGGCCCTGGCCCAAAATGTCTCGGCCTGCGGCCGACCCCAAAAAACTCCGTCGGAGGAGGGTAAACACGCTTCCTAGTGACCATTGAAGTGTTTCAACTCATAAATTAAATCTTAAAATACACTCAGTATCGACTTCAACTTGAAGCCTTTCTTCCGCGAGACTTTTTTTAACGGCATTGGCAGAAAACTGGGACTTTAGTTTATATTAAGTTCTAGAGTTTGCCAGAGTCTCAACAAGATATGTCGTTGAGCACAGATTACCTTGAGTCTAAAGTTTTCAGCTCACTCAGACTGATCCGAAGATTTGCAGGGAAATGCTTAAGTTCGAAATTCAACGATCAGGGAAGGGTCGAAAACACCGTGACAAATGAGTTTGATTTAAAGCGATCATCATCGCTTGCGGCCTGAAATTAATTTCGAGAGAAAAAATGAAAAGTTTCGATCTGAGATCCACGATTCACTCTAGTAATTAATCACCACCCTAACACTGTCTACCGTAATATCCGCAATAACTTACCTAAAATTTGTCCTAGGAGATATAGGCGAAGAATCACCTTCAGGCCTTCGCGAAACCATAACTACAGCAGCAGTTGACGGAAGACGACAGCAGTTCTATGTGTTAATATTTTTAGGGTTGTTTTGAATTTGCCAACCAACAAAAACGTATGTTATGTTTCTATCCATTAATTGTGTTCTCCTACTGCCGTAGTAACTGACAATAGACGAGAGAGCAATTGTTTTGTATTGCACCTGGTACTGCATCACGGGGACCATCCGCTCCTCGCTCCTCGCGGACGTTGCGAGGCAGAAACTTGGTCCCGAATCTCTCCGCGCCCTATTTATCTCTTTTGCTGCCGCTAGCGTTTCCCTTGAGCGCCTTATGATATACTGCGAACAAGCTCTCCAATTATGGCTCCTCGCACTCGCGTCTCTTTTAGCGTGAGGCTCTCGCGTGACTCGCGAGGCCCCTAAATGGGTTTTCTTGCAAACTGTGACACACCCATAGTACCCACGTGAGCGGCATTCGCGGTTTCCGGATGTCGATCAAGTCTGCCACTAACGGCTCCATTGCTCAGCCCAAAGATTGTCGTGGCCTGCAGTAGTCTGTTACACAGGCGTTTTTAGTGTCGTCACGCAGCGCTCTTCCAGGAGCGTTGCGTGACGACATTAAAAACGGATGGGAGCAGACTACAGGCCTGCAGCCGACCTCACAAGAGCCAGGGTAAACTCGCTTGCACGTAGAAAATACCCTACGCACGCGAGAAAAACCTCTGGTACCCAGGGTAGCTTCCAAGCGATCGTTGAAGTGTTTCAACTCGTAAATCAGACTAATCTGTCTAATACACTTATCCACTTCGACCTGAAGCCTTTTTTCAGTTCTTTTTTTCATGGGCATTGACCGCTACAATCTCGGATGGAGTTAGCTTCTATTTGCACAGATGTGTTAAACGTGCAAAAAGACACTGAAATGTGGCGTTTTGCATTTCTCTGAGTCACAAAGCAGAAGACATTTGGAGCCCACGAGAAAGTTATCACAATCACGAATTAGTTTCCTCTCTCTCAGCCAGAATCTTCTTATCGGACTCTCTTCTTTTACCTCTGCTCGGGCTTCACGCCTTCAAGACACTGTCAAGATATTATTACGAGAAGATTGTTCTAGATGATGTTGGTTGATACTATTCGGATGGAAATAAAATATGAATAGCTCAGAATTAATATCTCATTAGCATCTTATTATCTTGAAGTGTTAGTACTGGCCACCACACCCGTCCCACAATGTGACCTGCAGTTCTGTACAGTTCTGGATCGTTCTTAGAATCTTTACCCCTCGAGGGCACTTTTTATCTCTTTTAATGCTGTGAAGATACTGAGTTTTACGAGGATCAGTTACTCCGAGATGGTATTACATGTAGTAGCGTTGGTTTTCAGAGATGAAAAGTGACGCTTCAATAAAGAATAGCTCAGATTATTTACATCTTATTAGCATTCTCATTCTGTACCAGCTACGAATTATAAAACATCACACATAAGTTTTAAATGAGTAAGATCGAGGTAAGACGCAGAAAAGGTCTTAGTGATTATACAATTGCAGTAACAGGATTTTTGTCTGAGACATGCTGTACATGTAAATAGCATTTTCAAAGTATTCTTGAAACTTCTTGAAAAAACGATGCATATTCTTTATTATCAAAGTTCATTGGATTTCAATTCCATACTTGCACATTTATTGTCCACGTTTGAATCAGAGTGTCTGCCGCTTGGTCTGATCCGCACTTGTCCGCACTTCCATCAAACTGAGTAGGCTTAGCTTGTTAGCAGAGTGAAATAAACATTTTTCAGACTGTTATTATTATCATTTTTTATCTTGTCGGCTAGTCAGCTTTCCAGAGCATTCTATAATTGGACTCCATCACTTCAAATATTGATGCCGAAAAGAACGGCCATTGTATGATACTGGTTCAAATAAGCCTGTCGGTACGTAAAAGAAAGATCCCAAACCACCAATTGGCTCGGTGGTTTATATTCGCAAGAGAGACATGAAAACGTGATAGAGTACCACCGTCGGTAAATTCAATTGAACTTGCCTCGCAGCCACGCTTTATTCTTTTGTCACGTACGTGTGAGCCTCGTTGCGTGAAAAGCGTCGCTTCAGCTTTTAGAGAGTGTGCTCCTAGTCGCGAGCAAGTCTAAAGAGGTTTTTAAAAGACTAATAGAGAATGCCACGAAGAAGCACTCGTAGGTCAGGAGGTAGCTCAGGAAAAGCTCCAAAATCTCCTGCAAGCAGTCCAGAGTAAGTATTTAAGTATTTTATTATTAAATATCCGCGTGTTTAGTTGTTCAGCAATATTCATAGGCTTGCAATTTAGCATCATAAATGGTCCATTCTCGCTTCTCTCTTTATCGATTGCATTTAGATTGTAGGAACCTTTTCCCTCACTTATTTACCAAGCTCTCGATGTAAAAATCTAACGCTCGCGCTTCGCTCTCGTGTAAAAATTTGAGCTCGACTTGTAGGCAAGTCTAATTCATACTCTGCTTTCGGTTATATATGCAAATTGCCGCATGGTTAACGTCTGGCTACGGCGTTTCCCGGTTTTAAGCGCATCTTAAATGTACAGGAACCAGTTATGGCTCTGCAAAATGTTCTCTAACAGGCCTTTTTTTGTTTTCCGTCGCAAGCATCTAAATGTTTATTTGCAAAGTTATTTCCGCCCTTGTCACCTATGTTCACATTTGGTCCGTTAGAATGGTTCAGTGACTGGGTTTACAAAAGTGAAACTAAGTACATTATCCATGAAAAGTTGTATCAGTCATGACAGATTTAAAACTGAAGGGAGGATGTTATGTTTGCCCTCTGAATTTCTTTTATAATTGAACGATTTGGTCTCGTTTCTTGGCTTTTCAATTTTTGGCGACCAGTTTTTTAATTTTTCACTGAATATTACATACGGACCATTCAACCAAAATGAAATTTCTCCAAAACTCAGAAGGGCGCGGCTCATGTTTTTCCCGGTCTGACCGCAGGTTTGGACGCGTCACTGAATATTACATACGGTGTGTACTTAACCACTAAGACATCAGAGACTTACATTATGAAAGTTTACTCGCCACACACTCAAGCTAGAGAGACTTCCGCGTTCACAGTGAAAGTAAAGAAGCATCCCGCGCAGATTTGCGTGTAAGAACAACAATTGAGACTGGATTATAAATCCACTTATATCCAATCTTGACGACCCGATGCTGTTGATATTTACATAACACGCTACATCAGTCAATAAGCTTTATTGCCGGAGGCGAGGTAGGAACGTGTGACGAAGCCGAAAGGATGTCTCGATACTCTCCCGCTCGTGTCCTCGCGCGAACGAGGTTGAGAATGACTGCGCGGGAGGCATCCTCGGAGAAAGTGAATTTGAGTGTAAAGCCTAGTTTCCAAATGTAATAAATGTATATATATTCCCGTCTGTAAAATCAGCCCTGCTTCTTTTGTTTTACATTTTCACTTATTGCTGATTAGATCTTAATTTATCAGGATCCGGTCCTTGTTTTTTCTAAGCTGGTTCTTGCTTCAAAAATTGAACCTTATCGGAAGCTGTCTGCCTCAGATTTTTACATAGGGCGCGATCCATTCAACCAAAATTTCCGGAAATTTGGGTCTGAATTTTGGTTGAATGGATCGCGCCCATAATAACCCTCGGACATACGGACGAACGAGGGAGGTGGCAACCACACCCCCGCCCCCGCCCCCTCTGAGGTTTTTCTGAGTTTTTTTCAAGACGATAAAACATCAGTACCTGACGTTTTCACCGCTCTTTTGTTAACAGTGCTCATGAAAATATAGCGGTACCCTAAAATCTAGACAATATTTAGTTTGTCGTGTAAACGGACATTTCACGGACCTAACATTGAGGCACTGTTGTCCAGAGTGGTTCCCAAAACGTTCGTTGCGTAAACCGCGCTTGAGTAGAGACAGTCTTCTCACTTAATTCATACTCATCCCCAGAGCCCCCTGTTCATCATGGCCCGCGGGGGTTGCTCTCGGAAACGATAATATGCTTATAACATTCACTACAATAACATGGTCATCTTGAATTTTAGCCTGCGAGAAGCGAGTCTCAAGAGAACTCGCGCGAGAGCGGCGAAGCACTCGTGTCTCCTTTCGCGTGCAGGTCTCGCTTAATGTCTCGCGACTCCCCCAGATTGAGACCTTGCTTGCCGGCTACTTGGACTAGACTGTGATTCTCTTTCGTTAATTTTTTTAACAGGCCTAAACGACGAAGGACAGCTGCTGACTCTGGACAGGACGAATAGTAAGAGAATTTCAAAGTTCTAACTAATTTATGAATATTAAGTCTTTACTCACTTCTTGTCTCTATTCTGCAATCTAGTAAGCTTCTTAAGGTGACTCGACCCAGTTTTTTGGAAGGGTACCGTCCTACTTTGAAGCTCTCTGGTATCCCCACCTTTACTTTTATCGTGAGTCTAACACAAAGAATGGATAACATATAGGTCAATCTACAATATAACATAAAATTTTTGGCGATCGGAGTAAATGTCACGTGGTTACAATGCCACGCCCCTTTGAGGTCTGAGTCGAAAATCTGCTGTTGCCGGCATTTTTTCGTGAAAATCTCTCGGCTACACATAGTGCCCATTAGTGCCTTGCGCTGAACAGAGTTTCACCAAAATCGCAAAGACCCAATTCGAGAAATTTAGCGGTTTCCAAATTTAGGTCATAATTTATGCGAAAATGATAAGCAAACTTTACACGGATTATATCTAATAAACTATGAGATTCATCTCTTTATTTTGGGCATCGTTATAACAGATGGGTCCTTGCAAGTCAGCAAAACGCTTTAGGGCCTTGTAAATGCGCGCGATTTCGAGCAAAGCAAACATATAGAAATTACAGTTTTCGCTATTTGTTGACGTTTGTCAGCTTTTAAGAGTCCTTCTCACGAAAAAACCATTTTCTTAAAAATTCCTAGTTTTTTTTCCTTCAAATGTTTTCAGGGCCACAATTGATTAACTAACTACCCGGACTCTGAATTTCATGGTCATTGAAAAACTTTGACATTATCTTCTTTAAGCCCAAACTTGAGTAAACAGTAGACTGCAAAACAGTCGGTTTTTTTCTCAAAATCAGTAAAGAAATCGGTAAAGGGTGGCGTAAGAGTCTTACGCGCGGTCCGAAGGGCGTGAGAGGCGTATTTTTAGCGTCTCTCCCCAGTCTCGCTCCCTGTTTTCAGCCTCGTTCCAGACCTTTTGTTTGACTGCTCGCGCGTTCTTGAATACGCAAAAATTCGGACTGTTTTGCAGTCTAAGTAAACAGTGAAGATTTTTAGCGTTTTGGCTGAGTTTGTGCTTTGGGAGTTGTCTATTGTTTCTAGTCTGTCATTATGCAGCATTCTTGTTCAGCACGCGTGCAATGACCGCGCTTGGCTGACTTCGGAATGCTCACCGAGATATGATAATTTTGGTACAGTGAGACGGGCCATCGCGTGATACATAGAGGTTTAACTCACAATTTTTAATCAATTCTCGTGCTTCTTGTGCCTTTGCAAAAAAAATCAAGAAGTGCTACACACTAATAGCGAAAACTGTAATTTCTATATGTTTGCTTTGCTCGAAATCGCGCGCATTTACAAGGCCCTAAAGCGTTTGCTGACTTGCAAGGACCCATCTGTTATAACGATGCCCAAAATAAAGAGATGAATCTCATAGTTTATTAGATATAATCCGTGTAAAGTTTGCTTATCATTTTCGCATAAATTATGACCTAAATTTGGAAACCGCTAAATTTCTCGAATTGGGTCTTTGCGATTTTGGTGAAACTCTGTTCAGCGCAAGGCACTAATGGGCACTATGTGTAGCCGAGAGATTTTCACGAAAAAATGCCGGCAACAGCAGATTTTCGACTCAGACCTCAAAGGGGCGTGGCATTATAACCACGTGACATTTACTCCGATCGCCAAAAATTTTATGTTATATTGTAGATTGATCTATATGTTATCCATTCTATGTGTTAGACTTACGATAAAAGTAAAGGTGGGGATACCAGAGAGCTTCAAAGTAGGATGGTACAACCACAAAAAAACTGGGTCGAGTCACCTAAGTTTATTATTGTCCGTATTTATTAGTTTTTGTAAGGGACCTGATGCAATCAATGATGTTCCACGAATTTACGGGGCGGTGGCAGTTTTGGTGGGGAGATGGTGTCTATTTCTTAATTTCCTGGAACGCTCCTTATTAAACGGAAATCACGCCCTTAAAAACTCAGACCTAAAAATTTTCTCATCGCGTGATCAAAGCCGTTATGTAGCGTAAGCTTTAAGTACAGTGGAATGGTCAATAAAAACGTGCAACTCAGTTGCTTTGAAACATTGCTCAGTGCAAAAACAAGCTAAAAAGCGATATTGCGAGTTTATAACCACCCACGAATGAAATCAGTCATGCGGCAATTTAGGTTGTTGTACGTTGCGAAAAGTTAATGTGTTGCTGAAAGTTGAGAGTAGTTCTATTTTTTGCAATAAAATCTGCACATGTTGTGCATTTGAAGTACCGCGGCCCAAGGCATATTAACTTCTTATGCAGCAAATGACCTGACTCCGCATGTTTATGGCGTGACTCCTGGGTAATTTTATCCTATCGGAACACACGACTCGTTTTGCAGCAATGTCTCAATTACTTACAAAACAAGTTGCATTTTTTTGTTGGCTGTTTTACTTGTAGCCTTACAAACGATCCCGAAATTCGCAAATGTCCTTTTAGTTTCAATTGACTTTCATGTGAGGTTCGATGATTTTTTTTATGTTTGTTTGGTTTCATTTCTTTTTCGCTGATTTGTTTCTGCACGTGGTAAACTAAGGCAAAGAACCACCAAAAACCTTATGTTACAAATTTCTAAGGGAACTCTTTTTTGTCAGTGTTGACTCGAGAAGCCATGTGATATTCAAAATGGGTGCCAGTGAAGGTTTGGAAGGGAGGACAAAGGTGTTATCTGACGACAAGTTTAGAGCTTTGAACAAGGCTCTAAAGATCGACAAGAAGAAACCCCAAGGTAAGACGATAAATATTCCGATGAAGAACATAGTGTCAGTATTACAGCGATGTTTTTATTACAGAGGTACAGATAGTGTGATTATATCATTAGGCACCAAGAGAGTTGTCCGTCAGTAATAATAATATTATACAGCAATGGTCTCACATGGCAGTATTTAAACAATTATTCCTCGAGCCCGAATGGGCTCTGAGTCAATAGCGGCCTCATAGGCTTTTTACTCAGAGGCCATGAGGGCGAGGGAAATAATTGTTTTAGTAAAATCCAACTAGTTGGTCAAAGATATCTGGAAAAAACAACTTTAGCTAGTTAACGCTAGTCTTCAATCCTTTTTTGCCGCCAAAAAGCCGGCGCTTTTCGCTACTAGTGGGCTATAACATATAGTAGTAGCTCAACCAATCAGAGCGCAGCATTGATAATAGACCACTAGTTGGATTTTACTAAAAGACCATAGACTCGGCTAGAGTATAGAATGAAAGCGCAGGGAGGAATGAAACGCTCTGGATACAATTCAGTTCTAGTATGACACCACCCCAAAAGCCACCTGACGGTAATGGTGTTAATCATGTTGATCTACTAGGATTTTATCCGTTTTTTCGCCCTTTCTATGAAACATAGGGCGTTAGGCTAATCATACACTGTACTTTAAGCAACATATGGCCAGCACAAAGCAATGTTAAAACCACGTGACTGTGATGCATTAGGTCTTGATTCGATAATCAATATACAGTCATGTAGTAATGTTTTTACTATATTTACAGCATCTCAGCTGAAACCAGAGGAAATTGATTTCCACGTAGAACAAAACCGCAAGGCTCATAGGACTGAGGACTACGAACATGAACAGCTAATCATCAGGAGAGGTCAGGAATTTGAAGTCACTGTGAAGTTTAACAGAGAGTACAAGCCGGATTCTGACGTCGTTGTTCTACAGTTTGTAACAGGTTTGTTTCATAAGCCTGCGTTTCAATTTTTTATTTATGTAACTATTAAAACCATTATCTCATATGGGCTCCTGCCCATATAAGAAACACGATTCTCAACCTAAGAAAAGGTTACGAACGCGCAAAATTGAACGAAAAGCATGGGTACTGGGTGCATAATCAACTACCCAAGTTTAAAGTTTGCTCAGGTCAGTAAACAGACGTTCCGAGGCCAGTAGGTCACACAAACATCCACCGTGCTGGTAGCTATATCAAACTAAAGAACAGTTTTTTTGGGCTCTTTCCTGATCTCTTGCAAAGAGATCAACGGCATCTGATTTTCTCCTCGATGTCGTAGTTTTCACTTCTGTTGAGAAAAGATGACCCCAAGCTTGTTCCAGGCGTTCAGGAGAGTGGCGCAAAATGGAGAGTGGAGGGGGCGGGGGTGTGGAAAGCAGAAGAAAGGAGAAGGGAGAGAGGATGAAGGTTACTTCACCCTCTCTCCCTACCCCCACCACCTCGCTGTTGTTTCCTGTGCTCATTTTACTTGGCCCGTAGGCTCTCGGTCAGTGCACACGAGCAGAAAAGGCGGGCGTGCAAAGAAAAAGCGAGCGAGCGAAAAAGGGCGGGAAGAAGGTGGTTTTGGCCCAACTTTTCTCCTTACGTTCTCCCTACTATCTTACAGCCTAGAACAGGGTAATTTATTTTACACCTATGTGTAAGGAAAGAGTAGCAGGTTATAGTTAGCACTTAATCCAACACTATTTAACCTCACTTCGGTAAATAACTCAGTTGTTGGACAATTCCACCATTCCGAAGATGCAAAAGAATGTTTTTTGTGACCCTCTAACGAGCCTGTAGACACGTGCAGTTTATCTAGTCCTCTCTTTCCTACACTGCTGTGGGCCAACCAGATATTCTAGAAGACCCAAACGCTCAAATTCAAATATAATTTCCAATTCTTTACAATCTCTTTTATTCCAAATTGGTCTTATAGGGAGACGCCCGCAGGAAAGCAAGGGTTCTGTTATCCGCGCCTTGCTACGCCAAACCCTTTCTACCACCCAGTGGGGAATAAAAGTCAAGCAGGTCAGCGGTAAAACCGTGCGTTTCACGGTCATGCCTTCAGCGAAAGCTATGATTGGTCAATACGAGGTGTTCGTGGAGACCATAATGAAGGACGCTGACGGAAGTAAATTGGTGTTTAGATACAAGGATGACGATAAAGTGTGCGTCCTGTTTAATGCTTGGTGCAAAGGTTAGTGACACCCATACTGTCTTATAACTTCAGCCAGTGAAACTTCAGTGGGACTAACCACTTTGTAACGAACACCTTTTAGCATAAGAAGTTCATTCTCTTAAAGATGTATGCGTACAGCTGCACTGTGATAAAATGAGATCGTCGGTGTCAGGTTATTTAAACTTATCACCAGTTCTCTTTACAATACTCACCGTTTGATCCTTTTCCGTTGCTTTTGTATCTTCAGATGATGTGGCATACATGGAAAACGATGTGGAGCGGAATGAATACGTCTTAGCTGATACTGGTAACATCTGGGTGGGGAGTTCCAGGCATAATACGGGAATACCTTGGACTTTTGGCCAGGTATTAAACGATTACAGTCAACTCTTTCTCAATCCTTTAAGCCCCAACATCCACTTAAAATTCTTCAGATTGATCTCCACACGCTTCCTTAAAGAATTAGATGATCGTGATTGATCTCTTTTTGATGCATTGAAGTTGTTGGAAGAAATTATATTACCGTAAATCCTCCATAAACCCTTGTCCCTTGTGAATAACCCCGAGGGGCTTAAAAGAGGATTTACGGGTGATGTTGGTCACTCTTGGGACCGTTGTTAAGCAGGCAACCCTATAAGATGCATGAACCCCCTCTTTAAAAACCGACATCAGCTGTTCGTCAGCCATTTACAGTGTCGTATGACTGTTTTTTTTTTTTTTAATGGGCATGCACCTCCCTAAAACGGAGACCGTAACGACACCTTGCCTTACTCTTTGCAAGACAGACACCTGTAAGACCGTACGGTCTCTTAGTGAAAGCCCTAACGGTTTCCGTCTTACAGAGTTAACTGTATAGCTTTCTTCTTCATCATTTTTCGTCGATGTGTTATTCAATTGAAACAAAAATATGCGTAGAATTGTTGTAATTAGTTAAAAGACAGCCTCCCTTTCTCTCTTCTCCGACACTTTAAAATGTTTGTATCCTTTTTTTTCTCTTTTATACGGACGCTTGTATAACTCTAATATGATTTGTAAATATAAAAAGTTTGTTCTCATTTCATTATTAAACCTAATACACCTGGAGTACAGTCAAGTATTCTTTGTTTCTGTGAGATGTTTCCTACGTCGACGTTTGTTAATTTTTTTTTTCTCCTTGCTAGTTTGAAGATGTCTCTCTAGATTGTGCCCTCTGGCTTCTCAATAAAGCACATCTATCTCCATTTGGAAGGTCTAGTCCAGTCTCTGTGGTGCGAGTTATCTCAGCCATGGTAAGTAGTAGAATCTCACTTGACCTCTCCTTAGGAAGGCACCCGATCAATGAGGAATTGTTGTTTTTTGTTGTTTTGTGTCTACAACATCGCTGGTTGTGTTTGTAAAGGACTGGTATCCAGGTTATACTGACCGATTGGCGCTGATGGGCTTTACAAGTGTGGCTGATTATCCTTGCCGTTAAGGAGTGTTGATGCGGGGACCACGTCTCATATCCGTCAAGCTGAGTTAGAGTGGATGGTAAAAAAATTGCCCCGCAATAGAAGGTGCCTCACAGAGACGCAAGCATAAAACACAGCACCGCAAAATAGAGCGATTTCCAAGTACTTAGGCTTGTGTGCACGCTAGCGAAATAGGAGACAAAAGCTAAGGCACAAGTACAGGAAACTAAGACATGGTACGGTTGCAGTTCAACCCTTCTTCACCCTGCTGTGTGGGATTTTATATATCTAATTTGTTTTGGTTATTTCTAGCGCCAATCGTTTATTCGCAACCCAGAATCGAACCCAGGCCTTCCGTATGCTAACCTCTCTAACGTACCACTACGCTACGAAGCGGACCCGCCAAATTTCCGAAGAAATTTAAGCACCCATCTAATATACTATCTTTCATTAACTGATGCATCTGTAACAGGTGATCGTAACCCTTACCATAACTTTTAACGATAACTCAACTTGGTCTTATACGGTAAGCCTTTTTGTGAATTCTTCATGTAGGCTAATTACAATGACAGCGATGGGGGCATCCTGTTTGGTCGTTGGACGGAGACATACCCCAAAAACACTACCAAGCCAACCGCTTGGACCGGAAGTGTGGAAATATTAGAAAAGTTTTGGAAGAAAAAGTTCAATGTGAAGTACGGACAATGCTGGGTCTTCTCTGGATTGGTCACAACACGTGAGTATTTAAAAGAATGATTGTCCACATGTTGTGCGGACAATCGGACGAAAAGAGCGAACCTGGTGTTTAACTTACAAAAGCTTAGGATACATCAGTACCTGAAACGTGAGTTAAAAAGAACGTGGAGACCGTCTTCAGCATAAAACGGTTAACATGGCTGAAGCCACACCGGCAGTTCGCAATTAGAAGGTAACTAGGTTTACCGATTCAAAGTATCGGTGATGATGCAGGTGATGATGATGATGATGATAACAGATTCCAATGTTAAACGAGCCGCGGACTCCTTCAAACTAGAACGGAGGCGGCCTTTTGTCTTAAGACTTGTAGTCTTTTCGATGGAAACTTTACAAGAACAATCTTCTCATGTCTTTTCTTAACTAGATGAACTTATTTATTTATTTATCTATTTTAATTTGTATTCCGTACATAAACATATTCTTTCTCTTCTATCAGTGTTGCGAGCACTGGGTCTACCCACCCGTAGCGTGACAAACTTTGAGTCAGCCCACGACACGGACGGCAGCATGACTATCGACTTCCATTTTGACGAGGAAGGGAATCCTTTGAACGATCTCAATGACTCCATCTGGTGAGATCCCAATTAGCAGAGTTATCGTTTCCTTTTTCTGCCTCTCCCTCCTTTTTTCAATCTCGTTTAATGACTCTTTGATTGGTCTATTTGGGGGTCTAGATTAGGCTCAGCTCAAAAGATGAGAATTATTAAAAACGTTTACCGTCACTGCTGGGAAATGACGTTTTGTTCAACCAAAGAGATCGAAGATCTATAGAATTTCCTAACAGCTGCAAAATGGGCTAAAATTTTAGATGATAGTTAAGAAATCGCCACAACTTAACTTATTGTTGAGAAATATTTCAGCACTCTCATCTAGATGCTTGTCACTCCCGATTATCTAAACTTGCCGACACAGCAAAAGACAAAAACACTAGTTGTTGAGGCTTAAGGTTTTCCTCTTAATGGAAAGGAAGTCAGAAATAATTTACCTCTCACCGGGTCATTCTCAGGAACTTTCACGTCTGGAACGAGTCATGGTTCAAGCGCACTGATTTACCAGACGGACATGATGGATGGCAAGCGCACGATGCCACTCCCCAAGAGACAAGTGAAGGTATGCATTTTCATCCTGTTTCTTAAAGGAAACCTCCACTGTCATAAGAAATTGACCCTTCTGAGAACTCGTTTCGTCACGTTGCCGTAGTAGCAAAATTTTCTGGATCTAACCTTGGTCCTGCAAATAATGCGGGGGAAAAAAAAACGAAAAAAGTGACATGAATGACTTTACTGTGCCTGATTGCACTCAGGAACAAAACGGTAGTCCATACTAATTTTCTTCTATCGTTCTACAATGCAAATGGTCGTCTCTGTGAAGAAGGAATGTTAAGATCCAGCAATCTTGCTACCATGGTAACGTGACGTCAAACGTCTCCTCTCTATTGTGGCTGATGTTCAGTACTTTCGTTTTATTTCTCTCAGGTGTGTTCCGCTGTGGCCCGGCTTCCGTGAACGCAATTAAGAATGGAGAGGTGTATCTACCTTATGACACTGGCTTCATATTTGCTGAAGTGAACGGTGATCGCGTGTATTGGGACGTGGATGATGATGATGGGTCAATGAAGGCGCATTACATCGACAAATATAGCATTGGCAAGTATATCAGTACCAAAATGCCGGGTTCAACCGCGAGGCTTGATGTGACCAGAGGTTACAAACATCCAGAAGGTACATTCAGTAATTTTTTTTTATCTCGGTTTAGCATTTAAACTGTGAAGGATTTTGGTGGTGGTGTTGATGATGATGATGGTGATGATTGTAGTGATGTTTATGATGATGATGATGATGATGATCGTGGTGATGGTGATGATACGCTGAGTGATGATCGATGCTGATGATGCTAATGATGATAATGATGGTGATGATCGTGGTGATGGTGATGATACCCTGAGTGATGATCGATGCTGATGATGCTAATGATGATGATTATGGTGGTGGTGGTGAAAATGATGACCGTTTTTAGCATAGTTCTTTAGAGTGAAGCGCAGCCTGTTGCTAATTCTCCGTGAATTTACAAGGCCTGGTCATCTTTTGATAAGTAACTGCGGTCAGTTTAAGAATCAGGCAAAGAAATATGGACGCCGATTAACTTCATCGCTCATATTCATTTTCGGTTAATTTGCCAAATGTTGGTTAAATGTTTTCGAGTTGAATCCGCAAGGACCGTATCTAGGTTTAGAAGAAAATAAAGGAAATTTTTGTGTTGTGTTCTCTTACTTCATAAAGCGGGGGTGTGAAATTAGGAATTTTCATGTCGCCGTCGTGCAACGACGGCTAAGAAATGTACAAAAAACCGTGATGCACTTGCAAAGTTGTTGTTTTGCTTTATTAAACTATTGCTTTTTACCCGTTTTCGTTGCCGTCGCCGTCGTCGTTGCTTAAGCTCCCTATTGTTGTAATCCATGGTTACGTGACGTCACACCTCTCTCTATTACCTGAGGGAAGAACGCGAAGCGTTGAAAAAAGGGCCCATTCCCATACGATACGACATTTGGTTAAATTACTAATATTGTACCCGACCTTCTCAATTTACACGCGCGCTTGTGTCTTGTTAACAGGCTCCCAAAAGGAAAGGGATGCTGTTGAATTCGCTAACAAGTTTAGCACCCGAAGAGAGTTCGACATTTACAAGGCAGACAAAGAGGACGTTCAGTTTTCTTTGCAAGTTGCTGATGATATCGATATCGGAGACAGCTTTGATGTCAAAGTCGTTGTGCAGAACAAGTCCAACGAAAAGAGAACTGTGAAGTTGAACATCACTTCGGTTTTAGCTTTCTACACAGGAATGCCAGCCAGAGACCTTAAGCAGAAAAGAGAAACTTTGCATCTTGCTGGGAAAGAAGGTACAGTCACACCCTGTTAACACGGATACTGGGAGGGGGGGGAGGGGGAGGGGGGGCGATAGAAAGTGTACGTCTTAATGGGCGATCCGTATTAGGGGGTTCCCGAATTAGAGAAAATGTAAGAGCTTTCTTTCCCCCAGGCAAAAACCAAACTGTCCCTAATAATGAAGTGTCCGTTGTAAGTAGGTGGTCGTAAAACGGAGTTTGTATTTATGATTACTGCAAATGTTGATCACTCACTTAGATTTACTTTCATAAAATTGTTCACGTAAAAGTTTGTCTTTGTGGGATATATAACAAATCACTTCATGTTTGGTCCCTGGAGAAACTGGTTAATTTTGTTTCCCAAGAATCACAATTTTTTTCTTTGCCCCGCCTCGGAAAGTACTGTAAATCCTTTTTTGCCACCAAAAAGCCAGCGCTTTTCGCTACTAGTGGGCTATAACATATAGCCTAGTGGTAGCTCAACCAATCAGAACGCAGCATTTATTGTAGACCACTCGCTGGTTTTCACTAATTAGCCGTTTTGGTCTGAAATAGGGTATGGTTTGTGAACTCTAGTCCTTAGGTAGGCACGTATTCTGTATTTATGAAGGCCCATTATGCAACCTGCTTCATAGTGTGGAATTTTAAGCTCGAAACTTTGTACAGTTGTATCCTACTTAATAAAAGGGTATAAACGTTGCCTTTAATATTGGTCTGACCTAGGGAACTGATGATAAGGCAGGTCCGAAATAGGGTATTGATTTAAGGGTCAGGTCTCAAATAAGGTATTAAATTTTTGATCAAGTCTGAAATAGGGTAGGGAAAATCACAGATTTTTGTCTGAAATAGGGGAAGGGTTTCAAGGGTTTCAAGAAGCGTGCCGAACACCCCCACCCAATTTTTCTGGAAGTATCTCCCCCCGGTTGTGTACATATAGCCTAATAGAGCGCGCTGTTGAGAAAACAATTTCTAGCCATGAAAGGTTTGAACCCAGGAGTCATTTCAAAAGTAGGTTGAGTTTGATCGTCCGGGTGAACGTAGTCCTGAGTAGGACTGTTGTTGTTGACAGTGACCGACGTTTCTACAACCTGTACTTTAGTCATCTTCAGAGTAAAAGTGAGTTGTATCACATCAGTTGATGGTATTATACTCTGGCAAAACAGCCTGTATCATGTAACAGAATTTGATTATCAATATCTCTGAAAATACGTACATCGAAAGCGCTTACTTACTAATTTCTCCTCAGAATTGAGGTGTTCGAAAAACGGAAAATCCTTATTAATAATCTTATGTATATGAAGCTGTATGGAAGGTTGGTAATTACGTTTAATATTTATGTTTATTCCCTAGAAAAAAGCGTGATTTTAAAGATCGCAGCCGCAGACTACATTGGAAAGTTGGCGGCAGACGGAAACATTAAGCTGTTTATCAAAGGAACGGTCGCGGAGACGGAACAGAGGTTCGCTACCCAAGATGTGGTGGAAATGAGAAAACCATCAATGACCGTCACGGTAAGAGCCCCCTCCCCCTATAGGAATGACGGTGTTACTGGTCTTAACCCTTTAAGATTTTCTAAGGAGAGGTGCTACTACGGTGACATGACCTCAAAATCACCTCCAGTGACGTCACCACCGGAGTTGTAGTAGGGCTTTCCCGCCGGCTGAGCGTTGTTTTCTGGTACGAAGAAATGCCTTGATTACCGTACTCCTAAATATGTCATTATTAACCGGCATATGCTGTACCAGAAAACAAGGCTACAGTTGGCGGCAAAGCAGCACTACAACTTGGATCCTGACGTCACCGGAAGTGATTTTGACGTTACGTCGCCGTAGTAGCATCTCTCCGTAGCGAATCTTAAAGTCCCTAATATTCGTGGATTAATACGGCTTGGAGTACTTAAATTTCAAATGACTATATAGAATTATTTATCGTTGTATCGTTTAAGTTGGCTTCCATCTGACATTTAAGAGGCCCTGCGCCTAAGAAACGACCGATGATTTCCGGCTAAAAAATAAAATCGGCCGATTTTTATCTCACAAGTAGAGGTTACCGAATACTATTCAAAAATGAATTTCTTTTGTTTCAGTTTCGCTTTAAACGAGAAATATCGAGCCGCAAACTTTTTCCGTCTGATAGCAGCCAAATCAGGCCTAAAATAAGCCCTCGCAAAAAACGGTTCAGAAATCACTATCGCAACGCAAAATAATGAGAAAACTACACAGTGATGAAGAAAAAGGCCTTTTAATGCAATATCATTCGATGAACATCGAAAAGCGGCCGAAGTGAATAAAAAATGAATTTTCAAATATTGCATACTAAATTAGATAGAGCGCTGGAGCTGATTTTAAAATAATTATTTATCAAAAGTCCAACGCTGTTGAAAGCAATCACAGTGATGAATCAGACATTGGAGGAATATACATTACGATTCTGGAAAAACATTTTTCGGCCAAAGTATATTGACGTTGTACAAAACGTTCAAAGTTACCGTGTTTACTGTTATCTTGCTACTTCGGCGAAACACTTCTCTGTTGCCAATACGGCCGTGGATAGCGTGGTAAACACCACTTTAATCCTTGCTAGGCGCTCAGAGACCATCCTAAGTAGAAGAACGTAGAATTGAAAGAGAAAGGAAGATGAAAAATAGGCAGAAAAAGAAAATAACTGAAAATTACCATCTGCTGACGAAACTTGAATCTGGAAAATGTCGTCGCGTGACGGCGGCCATTGACGTCATTTGTCTAAACGGCGGCGGAATCTAACGAATGCACAAATAGGAAAACAACTTCTTCGCGGCCAGAAAGCATTAAGTGAAACAATGTAATGTTATTTTTTCTCAAGCGATGGTGACTTAAAAAGAAAAAGTTCCCGAACCGCCGCACCGTTTTGGCCTCAGCGTGATCTGAGCGTTGTGGGGTCACGAGTCGACGCTTCTGGCCAGCGGTCTATTGAAAGATATCTGACCCGATGTTTTTTTTTACTCGGGCGAGAATCATTCATGTCGATGTCCAATGTCTGCCTTCAAGGGAAAAAAGAGAGATGTTAGAGTACTGTCGCTCCCAGGAACGAGGAACATCTTGGTCGCGAAAACTGAGTTTTTTTTCCTCAAAGGACTAGTATCTGGCGCTATAAAATGTAGCCAACAGATTCAATTCTTAACACACTGATTAGCCCCGCGTTTAGTATTTTCTTGGACATCAAAACTTCGGGAGTGACGCTATTCAGTGGAATGGCGGACTGACGGAATGATGGAACGGAATGGCGGAATACACGGAATATTCTAAAATATGGAATCATGGAATACTCTAAAACGCAGGATAAGAGACAAATCGTTTAAAAAGCAGTCGACTCCAACAACCCGAACCCTCGCTACCGACTCGAACCTCGTGCTAACTCGAAGTAATACTAATTTTTGTTTCCCTTCAGATCATTTCTATATAATTTTACCCTCAATAACTCGAACCATGTTTTAAGCGCGTGACAAGTAAAAAAATTGAAGCTAATTGACTTACCGTAATGACTCGATTTAGCGCCGAGGCAGCTTATTTACTTTTGGTGCCTTAACATGCTCAAGGGAGGACGCTTATTCGGGACAGGGCGCTTATTTCTTTGTAGAGAAACAACCAAATGTTAAAAAAAAAAAGCTTTATTATTTATTTAAAAACGAACAATCTTTGAAACTGAAACAGTAACAAATACTGCCGGCGGTGAATGCTCAGTTAACGTGAGGGACTTACCTTGAAACTCATGTTGGGCATTTGCCGATGGAACTTTCCTTCCTTATATGTCACTTTTCTTAAAAAGAACTCGCAGTAAGAACAAAGTGCAAGTCAATTAAGGTAATGGATCAAGGAGACTGGAAAACGGACTTGTTGTCCCTGGATTCTTCCTCGCCAGAACGACCAGCCGAGCAATCGCCACAAAATTTGAAACAGAGATCATTCCTTTGAAGACTTTATGCACTCACATGGACATAAAACCACTGTTTTTGTAATGTGGAAATACCACGTTCATTTGTGAGCTATTAAATGAAGATGAACCTCGGTTGATACGTACCCGAACTCTTATATAATATTAGAATGGGAGCGCTTATTAAAAAAACACATTTGAAGGGGGCGCTTATTCGAAAGGGGGAACGCTTATTGGAAGGAGGGCGCTAAATCAAATAACTGTTTTGGAGGCCATCTTGACGGTTAAACAACCGCGTGAAAATATACAGTGTTGTGTGTAATTTTTTCTCGTTCTTGCCGACTAAAATTTCCCAGGAAAATTGCGGACAAATGTCTGGAAAATCTAAAGAAAGCGACCGGACAAATTTAGGCGCAGGTGCGGCCACCATTAATTGTTAGTATAATCCCGTCAAGCTTAAGTTGACAATTCTTTTTTTTAGAACAGCCGTTTTATGAAAATTATCGGACATTAGATTCCCGTGATACAAGCTAAGACCCTTCACCCGTCAAGATGGCTTTCAAAACCGTCATAAGGTCTATAGTGTGGCTTACGGCAGTACAAAAATTTCTTTCTTTTATATTTCAAAACAACCGAGTATTCTTTGCCTCTGCCTTTTTGTCAGTCCAGTTCAAATCAAATACAGAATATTCTGTATATTCCATGTTTTAGAGTATTCCGTATATTCCGTATTTAACAATATTACATGTATTCCGCCATTCTGCTGAATAGGGTCACCCAAATATCGGGGAGGACATCATAAAAAAGGATAGGAGACCGGTAGGATTTTTAAATCGATGAAAGTGCCTCACTCATTTTGCAACTTCATTTTATAAAATGCTTCAGAATTTGTTCCCACAATAATATTTACGATATTTAGATAATAATAACCAATGCACTACGCACAACTTGTCATATAAAATTGGACAGCATACCATGCACTCAAACTCTTGCGCAGGAAAGTTGCAGAATGAAATTATTTTTGCTGCACTCAGTCACATTCCTTTACAAGTTCTGAAACCTTGGCTAAAAGGTCTCTTTTTAGATCTCTAGATTTGTAAGGTATTTCGAAATACCCGCAAATGTCTTTGAGATAAACAAACACGCGAGATGGATACAACTTTAAGTAAGCGTGACCGAAAATAAATGCGGTATCAGTATTTCGTCGATTTTTGACACGGTATTTCGGTATTTCCCAATTTTTCTTAAGGTATTGCGGTATTGGGTACCCCCAATGCCCCCCCCCTAGCATGGCGTTGCTCTCCAATTTAGGTCCGCTGACCTCTACACGCGCTGACCCGTAACGTCCGTTGGAATGTATGTAACGAAATACATGCAGCCCACATTCAAAGCACTTGGAGTGATGCTGAATTCATCATCATTAATAGGAACAACATAAAGCTGTTTCACTTCACGATTTCTGGTGATAGAAAGATTGTTTTTTTTTTAACTTATATTTCACGCATTTGTTTGGATTCCGCTCCAGTTTGGGCAAATGAACGCTGTCACGCGACAACATTTCCAAGATTCAACTCTCCTTAGAAGATGGTAATTTCGAGTTATTTTCTTTTTCTGCGTATCTTTAATTTTCCTTTCCTTTTTAATTCTATATACTTCTACTTAGGATGGTCTCTGAGCGCCTAGCAAGGATTAAAGTGGTGTTTACCACGCTATCCACGGCCGTATTGGCAACAGAGAAGTGTTTCGCCGAAGTAGCAAGATAACGGTAAACACGGTAACTTTGAACGTTTTGTACAACGTCAATATACTTTGGCCGAAAAATGTTTTTCCAGAATCGTAATGTATATTCCTCCAATGTCTGATTCATCACTGTGATTGCTTTCAACAGCGTTGGACTTTTGATAAATAATTATTTTAAAATCAGCTCCAGCGCTCTATCTAATTTAGTATGCAATATTTGAAAATATATTTTTTATTCACTTCGGCCGTTTTTCGATGTTCATCGAATGATATTGCATTAAAAGGCCTTTTTCTTCATCACTGTGTAGTTTTCTCATTATTTTGCGTTGCGATAGTGATTTCTGAACCGTTTTTTGCGGGGGCTTATTTTAGGCCTGATTTGGCTGCTATCAGACGGAAAAAGTTTGCGGCTCGATATTTCTCGTTTAAAGCGAAACTGAAACAAAAGAAATTCATTTTTGAATAGTATTCGGTAACCTCTACTTGGGAGATAAAAATCGGCCGATTTTATTTTTTAGCCGAAAATCATCGGTCGTTTCTTAGGCGCAGGGCCTCTTAAGAGTCTGCGACGGTCTTTCGACCTCTGTGTCTGCGGAGGCGGATAAAATAATAGACGGCGGTGACTATTTGCCTCAGTAAAGTTTTGTTATACGCTGGTTCCGATCCAGATGGGTTTTTTTTATTAGAGTGCCTCAAGCCACTTTTTGAATTACATACCGTACCTCTAGAACGAGGGTAGAATTGATATCTCTTTTGGGTGAAAAAGTGAATTCAACCCATTTCTCCAAGGCGATCTTCTGATACCTTTTATGAGGCAGTGCACTGAACCACTCCTCCCAGAACGCAAACGGTGTTGCATTCATGTCAAACTGACTGAAGACAAACGAGGTCTTAGGGAACTATAGATCAATACTTATAGATGTTAAAGTATAAAGTATTTCTTAAGCACTCAGTTTCATTATTAGCCCTTGGTTCTTGTAATTGGGCGACCATTTTCTTCTTCTGGCATTATCTAAATTCTCTTTTTTTTAATCTTCTTAGGTGTCCCCGAAATCAGCAAAGAGAGGTGATTCGGTGCATGTTAAAGCGTTCTTCAATAATTCGTTGCCAGTGCCCCTGAAAAATGGAAAGTTCCACTTTTCGGTCAGCGGGATGTATCCTAAGTCAATGGAAGTTGATTGCCCGTGAGTATTCAGAGCGTTTTAGTGTTGTTTACACTGAAATTATGAATATATGAAAATCATATATGTGATCATGAACTGGGGAGCGAAGAATTACTTGAAGGAAGATCATCGCAGTTGTATACACAACTTATGCAGTTGCGAAAAGAAATCCTGAAAGAAAAATTCAGGCTTGTATGGGATTCGAACCCTTGACCTCTGCGATACCAGTGTAGCGCTCTACCAATTAAGCTAACAAGCCAACTGGGAGCAGCTCGTTGAATTGGTTCGCGATAAACCCGTTAAAGGAAGATGATGAAATTATGAATATATGAAAATCATATATGTGAATTGCGGAGCGTTATTGGTGTCCGGAGAAAGATGTAATGGCAATTAATTTCAGCCAGATTCTTTGCTCAGTCACCCTGGGTACAGATAATTAAATTAAAGGTTTGAGATTGCAATGAGTACCTAGCAGCAAATTAATCACACTTTACACTTTAGCAGTCTTTAGTAGTTGTACGTACATGTGGAATGAACGGGAAATGAAACTGACTTGCTGAACGAAAAATCTTGAGTTTGCTCTTAAGCCAGTGGGTGCCTTTATATTCTATTAACCGGAAAATTTCTTTGGTCGCGGTTTTTTACTAAAACGTCAGTTGGTCAAGGCAAAATTTGTTTGTTTGTTTTTTTAATTGAGGAAAGCGATTTTTAGTTTTTAGTTTTGCAAGATAATAGGGAACTCGCTTGCGAACTCAGTGTCGAAGTGCGTTCAGGTGAATTCGGATTGGCTTAGAGTTGTTTCGATGCTCGCAACGCACGTGCCACTTTAAACCTTTTAGGTATTACTTCTATCTCTTTTGTATTTACATTTTCGATTTATTACCCCCGCAGGTATTTCGCCTAGAGGGCGAAATCCCAAGGAGGCATCCTAGTAGCTCTCGCGTATATAGGAAAGTACTTTCTGTTGAAATATGCAGTCTGAGAGTGCTTTAATCAAAGCTGCTTAAGTCGACGAGAATCAGTGCATGAAATCTTGCGATTTCTGCTAAATTTTATCCCACCTATTATAAGGAATAGGTTTATTTCATAGAGCCACACAAAGACCAAGTATGCATGCGCAATTTACCCCTGTGACAACGTAACATACAGAGCGGGGACAGCTGTAGTGTCAACCACTTTACTAGTTATAGATTTAGCAGACAACGCAACGGCAGTTACGATGGCGCGCACAATTATTTAAACCGACTTGGCAATTGGTTGATCAACCTCATTTCCTGAGGCTGCGATCCTTTTGGTCAGCCCCAAGGACCCCGAAAGCTCTGGGGACGAGATTGTTTGTAGAACGGCAAGTTGAGCACCAGATCACTCCTTTCCGCACGCCTTCGCGTCCTCATTTAACTGGCTGCGTTGTCTTCAGTTTGCAGTAATTCTACATGAACTCATTTCCTATGTAAGCATAAAACTAGGGTATCTTTAAATACTTACTTGCCGTGTCAATTTTTCTTTTTTTTTTTTCTTTTTTTTTTTCAGAGGACCTGTGGCTTCTAAGAAGGAAGCAAAGGCAGAGGTTTCCTTCACAGTGACACGAGGATGGAGGACTTCAGTTGTGGTCAGCTTTACGTCAGATCAGCTATCTGGCGTCCGTGGAAATTCTGCTGTCAATGCTGTCAATGCCCAACGCCAGGAGTTTAAAGCGTTCCCAGCCTAAATTTGGCCCAAATCCCGGCCAGGAATTTTTGCCAAAATCCCAGTTTTAGAGTTTTCGGTGTAAAAACGGCGTTATTTGCATTGACTTACTTGATTTCTAGTACCATTTTGCGAGAAACCTTTTCCGATTCTTGAAAAATTCATAGGGCTCTTTGCTTTTTAATTGTTCATCCCATTCCCAGTGTAAATCCCAGTCCCAGTTTTCCCAAAAATAAGGCTTATCATTTTTTTACTTGCGTTTTACAGATATTTTCATAGGGCTTTCCTTTTTTTTTTTTTCTCTTTTTTTTTGCTTGGAGAATTTTGCTTACGGTGGTGTTGTTGGGAAGTGACAGGCGATTTTTTTTTTTATGAATCAAACGTGGTAACATTGAAGACTTTGCAAGATTCTTAATACATTCATGATATCTGTACAATCATTTTTATCTTATAAGTATTTTAATGCTTACATTCTTGCTTATTTTTTTTTTTGTTTTTTGGCTTGAATTTTTAGCCATTTGTTTAATCGGTCTTTAGGGAACGTGTTCTTTTTTTACGTCTACCGTGTCGTTTCAGGTTCCATCCTTTATCCGAATTTTGATTTCATTCACTTTATAAACCATTTAGTTTACTTAGTTTCAATGTTCTTTTTTTTTTCGCATAAAACCCCTTCTGAATTGAGATTGCATACTCGAATAAATAAAGTGATATTCTTTCACGAATATCTTTATAATGGTTTCTTGTGTTTGAGTCGATTGTTCCGTTATCTTTTAACATTTCTAAGCACTGAATGTAGTATGCGAAATACCCTCATGAAGGAAGACAAAATGCAAAGTGCATGAAAGAGGCCTAGCCTGTACGACGAGAGAATTAAAATTGCTACAGCATTTTGCATAAATTCAAGCTCCGAAGTGCGTCTAGCCTGCGTAGCAAGCGTTTCTGTTTGGTTTCGGAGCAAAGAAAGACCGAGGAACGGGATTCTCGGTTTCGGCCGCGCGAGAAATGAAACAAGAGCCAAAAGAGCCATTTTTCTCGCGGTGTTTGACTCTCGTTCCTCGTTCTCTGCTCCTAGACCGCACGGAAACGCTTGCTACGCAGGCTAAAGCGCGTCCAGAGAAAAAATGAGAATTTAAATTTGATATTGATTCCTTTCAGAAGATTTGCTAGAATAAGCTAGGACCTTTCTCCTGCCTGTGAGTTTATGTTGCTACGCAGGCGCTCAAGTGCATCAAATGAGTTTAAGAGAACATATTAAATACAATCAACAAAAGTGTTTTCTTCCCGTTGAATTACCTGATATGGCTGAGAAGGCTCAAAACAGGTCTATGGCCTTACTTCAGAACACGAGAGCACCAGATTTGCTTTGCGTCGAAAGAGCAATTTAGGGTTAACTTCTGTCTTTGGTGCACTTCCCTTAAAACTTGGTGCACTAAATTTCAGTCTCCTCTCCTGAATTTTCTCTTGAATAACCTTGAACAAGAGCCATAATAGGCCTATTATGGCTCTTGCCCTGAATTACTTCCATCTCAGTGGGTTCCAGTCCTCGCTCCTAATTATTTTCTTCCGCGACGCGCAAGCCGGCAAGCCGGTCGAAAGCAGAAGGGCATCGAGCCGGCGCCAGACCCACCTTTCTCCTTCCTATTTTTTAAGCTTCGACCACACAGGCTAGCTGAAGATAAGTCCGACAGTTAACATTTCAGAAACAAAATATACTATTATGGGAGATAAAAACCGGGACAAAGGGCGCTTTCCATTCAACCCAAAATTCCGGTAATTTCGGTTGGTACATCAAATGGGACCGGAATATACGGGACCAGCTTTGAGGGTGGTCCACTGTGACAGGTCTGGTCATTTCGGTCGGTCGGACCGAAATGTCCCTTTCCATTTGCCAAAACTGTTGTCCCCAGTACCGCTCTTTTCTATCCTGCTTACAAGACCAAGTAGTTTCCAACGGGGAGTGAAGTGCTGTGAGTAAAGCATGACATGTCAAATAGTTTGAATCAGTTACAATTTTTTTCGATTTTTGATATTTGCCATTAACAGTGTCAAATAACTGACGCAACACGACACGTAGGTGAAAAAAGTGTGTGAAATCAAGCTACAGTTGTATAAAAGTCCGTGAGAATCAGCGTTGTCTGAAACCTGTCGACGATATTGAACTAAAGCAATTTATCAATTAAGCTGAAATGAATACAACAAAGCCTGGCTGAATACAAATTGGCTAAAACACCGAATTTATTTACCGTACAGTTCCAGGAATTGCTTCGAATCGTTCGAATATTCTAACTAACGTATCGCTTCAATTCACAATAATTTTTTACCTTCACTTGCTTTCATAGGCTTTCTACACGAAATAGGATTCCTCCGCCTTTAGTTTTCCACCGCCCCTTTTCGACAGTCGAGTGTTCCTTAGGATATAAACAGTATTTACTTTTCTCTTTTAGAGCGTAATTATGAGTGTATACCTGCCAACTTTTTCTGAGATATAAGCGTGAGATTTTTATCCTGGGAGTGCTGGGATTTTTGAAGACAACACGATCATTTCCGAAGATTCCCGAAGAAGTCCGAAGTCTCCCGAAGACGTCCGAAGTCTGACGAAGGCGAAGTTATCGAGAAAACGCTTATCCACAAAATCAGAGATCGCGAGGAAGGTATTGTCATTTATTCATTTTACACATGGTTTTCGTTCCTTAGATGGCTGAGCTAACATATTTTTGGAAATTGTGTCAAGCAAGACGGCAACAACTCACATTTTTCAATCAGGCGAGAGAAATTGGCCCGCAAGCGTGAGCCGGCGTGAGATCGAGTGAGCTGAGAAGCCACAATAACAAAACGCGCGGTGGCTTGGGTCGGGTCTGTGCAACCGGAATGTACCGTTCCATTGAGCATGTGAAGTTTCCGAAATTTCAAACCGAAATTTTCATGGAATTTTTGTTGAATGGAAAGCGTCCATGAAAACCTGATAGAGTACCACCGTCGGTAAATTCAAGTGAACTTTCCTCGCAGCCACGCTTTATTCTTTTGTCACGTACGTGTGAGCCTCGTTGCGTGAAAAGCGTCGCTTCAGCTTTTAGAGAGTGTGCTCCAAGTCGCGAGCAAGTCTAAAGAGGTTTTAAAAGACTAATAGAGAATGCCACGAAGAAGCACTCGTAGGTCAGGAGGTAGCTCAGGAAAACCTCCAAAATCTCCTGCAAGCAGTCCAGAGTAAGTATTTAAGTATTTTATTATTAAACTTCCGCGTGTTTAGTTGTTCAGCAATATTCATAGGCTTGCAATTTAGCATCATAAACGGTCCATTCTCGCTTCTCTCTTTATCGATTGCATTTAGATTTTAGGAACCTTTTCCCTCACTTATTTACCAAGCTCTCGATGTAAAAAATCTAATACTCACACTTCGCTCTCGTGAAAAAAACTGAGCTCGACTTGTAGGCAAGTCTGATTCATACTCTGCTTTCAGTTATATATGCAAATTGCCGCATGGTTAACGTCTGGCTGGGGGGTTTCCCGGTTTTAAGCGCATCTTAAATGTACAGGAACCAGTTATTGCTCTGCAAAATGTTCTCTAACAGGCCTTTTTTTGTTTTCTGTCTCAAGCATCTAAATGTTTATTTGCAAAGTTATTTCCGCCCTTGTCACCTATGTTCACATTTGGTCCATTTGAATGGTTCAGTGACTGGGTTTACAAAAGTGAAACTAGCCTGTGTACAGCCGCTCCGGCTGTACACAGGCTGAAGTGAAACTAAGTACATTATTCATGAAAAGTTGTATCAGTCATGACAGATTTAAGAGTGTAGGGAGGATGTTACGTTTGCCTTCTGAATTTCTTTATAATTGAACGATTTGGTCTCGTTTCTTGGCTCCAGGCGACCAGTTTTCCATTTTTGGCGACCGTGACAATAGCTAGAAGGGCGCGGCTCAAGTCTAGGCACAGGTGGCCCAAACTCACGTTGCGAGGGAAGGTTGTAATGTAATTTACATAACATTACATTACATAACTTTGTATGAGAAATATATTACTGAGATCTGCGCACGCTAAATAACGGAAAACCTTACTTTCTCTTAAATGAATTAAATAAAAAAGACTTACCTGCAATGCATTCCACTACGTTTTGGTGTCTGTTTGTCGTTTTACTGTTTTTTTGGCTTTATTGCGTAACCACTGTTACTCCTTTCATAGAACGAAGTAAGGTTTTGCGTTATTTAGCGTGCGCAGATCTCAGTAATATATTTCCAGTGTATTCCTCATACAAAGTGTCTTATATTTTCAACAGTCGCCTGCAACGCGACACCGGCGCGTCACCTATGTTATGTAATTTAAATTACAACCTTCCCTCGCAACGTGAGTTTGGGCCGCCTGTGGTCTAGGCAGGTTTTACGCGTCACTGAATACGGTGTATTATTTGTACTTGACATCAAAGACTTACATAAGGTTATGAAAGTTTACTCGCCACACACTAAAGCTAGAGAGACTTTCGCGATAACCGTAAAAGTGAAGAAGCCTCCCGCGCAGATTTGCGTGTAAGAACAACAATGAGACTGGATGATAAATCCACTTATATCCCATCTTGACGACCCGATGCTGTTGATATTTACATAACACGCTATATCAGTCAATAAGCTTTATGGCCGGGGGCGAGATAGGAACGTGTGACGAAGCCGAAAGGATGTCTCGACACTCTCCCGCTCGTGCCCTTTCGCGAACGAGGTTGAGAATGTCTGCGTGGGAGGCATCCCCGGAGAAAGTGAATTTGAGTGTAAAGCCTAGTTTCCAAATGTAATAAATATACATATATATATTCCCGACTGTAAAATCAGCCTTGCTTCTTTTGTTTTATATTTACACTTATTGGTGATTAGATCTTTTATTAGGATCCGGTCCTTCTCAGTTTTTGTAAGCTGGTTCTTGCTTCAAAAATTGAACCTGATCGAAAGCTGTCTGCCTCAGATTTTTACATATTAACCCTCGGACGTACGGACGTACGAGGGGGTGGCAACCACACCCTCACCCCCGCCCCCCTCTAAGGTTTTTCTTAGTTTTTTCTACGACGAGAAGACATACCTGACATTTTCAGTACCTTTTCGTTTACGACGTAAAGACTTCACCGCTCTATTGTTAACAGTGCTCATGAAAATATAGCGGTACCCTAAAATCGAGACAATATTCAATTTGCCGTGTAAACGGACATTTCACGGACCCAACATTGAGGCACTGTTGTCCAGAGTGGTTCCCAAAACGTTCGTTGTGTAAACCGCGCTTGAGTAGAGACAGTCTTCTCGCTTAATTCATACTCATCCCCAGAGCCCCCTGTTCATCATGACCCGCGGTGGTTGCTCTCGGAAACGTTAATATACTTATAACATTCACTACAATAACATGGTCATCTTGAATTTTAGCCTGCGAGAAGCGAGTCTCGAAAGAACTCGCCCGAGGGCGGCGAAGCACTCGTGTCTCCTTTCGCGTGCAGTTCTCGCTTGATGTCTCGCGACTCCCCCAAATTGAGACCTTGCTAACTAGACTGTGATTCCCTTTTGTTCATTTTTTAACAGGCCTAAACGACGAAGGACAGCTGCTGACTCTGGACAGAACGAATAGTAAGAGAATTTCAAAGTTCTAACTAATCTATGAAAATTAAGTCTTTATTCACTCCTTTTCTCTATTCTATTTGTTTTTGTAAGGGACCTGATGCAATCAATGACTTTCCACGAATTTACGGGGCGGTGGCGGTTTTGGTGGGGAGATGGTGTCTATTTCTTAGTTTCCTGGAACGCTCCTTATTAAACGGAAATCACGCCCTTAAAAAATAAGACCGAAAAATTTTCTCATCGTGTGATCAAAGTCGTTATGTAGCGTAAGCTTTAAGTACAGTGGAATGGTCAATAAAAACGTGCAACTCAGTTGCTTTGAAAGATTGCTCAGTGCAAAACAAGCTGAAAAGCAATGTTGCGATTTTAACCACCTGATCAAAGCCGTTATGTAGTGTAAGCTTTAAGTACAGTAGAATGGTCAATAAAAACGTGCAACTCAGTTGCTTTAATTTGAAACATTGCCTAGTGCAAAACAAGCTGAAAAGCGATGTTGCGATTTTAACCACCCACGAATGAAATCAGTCATGCGGCAATTCAGGTTGTTACACGTTGCGAAAAGTTAATGTGTTGCAGAAAGTTAAGAGTAGTTCTATTTTTTTTTTTTGCAATAAAATCTGCACATGTTGTGCATTTGAAGTACCGCGGCCCAAGGCATATTAACTTGTTATGCAGCAAATGACCTGACTCCGCATGTCTATGGCGTGACTCCTGAGTAATTTTATCCAATCGGAACACACGACTCGTTTTGCAGCAATGTCACAATTACAGTACTTACAAAACAAGTTGCATTTTTTTGATGTCTGTTTTACTGTAGCCTTACAATCGATCCCGACATTCGCAAATGCCATTTTAGTTTCACTTGACTTTCATGCGAAGTTCGATGATTTTGTCTTATGTTTGTTTGGTTTCATTTCTTTTTCGCTGATTTGTTTCTGCACGTGGTAGGCTAAGGCAAAGAAACACCAAAACCGTATGTTGCAAATTTCTAAGGGAACTCTTTTTTGTCAGTGTTGACTCGAGAAGCCATGTGATGTCCAAAATGGGTGCCAGTGGAGGTTTGAAAGGGAGGACAAAGGTGTTATCTGACGACAAGTTTAGAGCTTTGAACAAGGCTCTAAAGATTGACAAGAAGAAACCCCAAGGTATGACGATAAATATGCCGATGAAGAACATAGTGTCTGTATTACAGCGATGTTTTATATTGCAGAGGTACGGACAGTACGATTATATCATTAGGCACCAAAAGTCCGTCAGTACTGTAATAATATTATACAGCAATGGTCTCACATGGCAGTATTTAACAATTATTCCTCGAGCCAGAATGGGCTCTGAGTCAATAGCCCATGAGGCCGAAGGCCGAATGGGCTATTGGCTCAGAGGCCATGAGGGCGAGGGGAATAATAATTTTTTAGTAAAATCCAACTAGTTGGTCAAAGATATCAGGAAAAAACAACTTTAGCTAATTAAAGCTAAACTTTAATCCTTTTTTGCCGTGAAAAAGCCGGCGCTTTTCGCTACTAGTGGGCTATAACATAAGTAGTAGCTCAACCAATCAGAGTGCAGTATTGATAATACACCACTAGATGGATTTTACTAAAAGACCATAGACTCGGCTAGAGTATAGAATGAAAGCGCTGAAGGGAATGAAACGCTCTGAATGCAATTCAGCTCTAGTATGACTCCACCCCAAAAGCCACCTGACGGTAATGGTGTTAATTATGTTGTTCCTGACTAGGATTCTATCCGTTTCGCCCTTTCTATGAAACATAAGGCGTTAGGCCAATCATACACTGTACTTTAAGCAACATATGGCCAGCACAAAGCAATGTTAAAACCGTGACTGTGATGAATTAGGTCTTGATTCGATAATCAATATACAGTCATATAGTAATGTTTTTACTATATTTACAGCATCTCAGCTGAAACCGGAGGAAATTGATTTCCACGTAGAACAAAACCGTAAGGCTCATAGGACTGAGGACTACGAACATGTACAGCTGATCATCAGGAGAGGTCAGGAATTTGAAGTCACTGTGAAGTTTAACAGAGAGTACAAGCCGGATTCTGACGTCGTTGTTCTACAGTTTGTAACAGGTTTGTTTCATAAGCCTGCCTTTCAATCTTTTATTTATGTAACTATTAAAACCATTATCTCATATGGGCTCCTGCTCATGTATAAAACACGATTCTCAACCTACGAAAAGGTTACGAACGCGCAAAATTGAACGAAAAGAATGGGTACTGGGTGCATAATCAACTAACCAAGTTTAAAGTTTGCTCAGGTCAGTAAACAGACGGTCCGCGGCCAGAAGGTCAAGCAAATATCCACCGTACTGGTAGCTATATCAAACCAAAGAACAGTTTTTTCAGGCTCTTTCTTGATCTCTTGCAAATAGATCAACAGCATTTGATTTTCTCCTCGATGTCGTAGTTTTCACTTCTGTTGAGAAAAGATGACCACAAGCTTGTTCCAGGCGTTCAGGAGAGTGGCGCAAAATGAAGAGTAAAGGGTGCTGGGGTGTGGAAAGCAGAAGAAAGGAGAAGGGAGAGAGGATGAAGGTTCCTTCACCCTCTCTCCCTACCCCTACCACCTCGCTGTTGTTTCCTGCTCATTTTACTTGGCCCGTCCCCACAAACTGAACACTTTAAGCGTTGCCAGGCTCTCGGTCAGAGCACACGAGCAAACAAGGCGGGCGTGCAAAGAAAAACCGAGCGAGCGAAAAAGGGCGGGAAGAAGGTGGTTTTGGCCCAACTTTTCTCCTTACGTTCTCCCTACTATCTTACAGCCTAGAACAGGCTAATTTATTTTACACCTATGTGTAAGAAAAGAGCAGCAAGTTATAGTTAGCTAAACAATTCAGTTGTTAGACAATCCCACTTTTCCGGCGTTGAATTCAAAAGAATATTTTTTTGTGACGCTCTTTCACGAAACTATAACGACGCTGTACACACGTACAGTTTATCTTGTCCTCTCTTTCCAACACTGCTGTGGGCCAACCAGATTTTCCAGAAGACCCAAACGCTCAAATTCAAATATAATTTCCAATTCTTTACCATCTCTTTTATTCCAAATTGGTCTTATAGGGAGACGCCCACAGGAAAGCAAGGGTTCTGTTATCCGCGCCTTTCTCCGCCAAACCCTTTCTACCACCCAGTGGGGAATAAAAGTCAAGCACGTCAGCGGTAAAACCGTGCGTTTCACGGTCATGCCTTCAGCGAAAGCTATGATTGGTCAATACGAGGTGTTCGTGGAGACCATCACGAAGGACGCTGACGGAAGTAAATTGGTGTTTAGATACAAGGATGACGATAAAGTGTGCGTCCTGTTTAATGCTTGGTGCAAAGGTTAGTGACAACCATACAGTATGTTGCCCAGTATCCGGGCGGTACCAGTATCCGGACGGTACCAGTATCCGGACACTTGAAACAAAAACTCAATTTTTGAGGCGCCCTTTTCAGTTCTCGGTAAACGAAGTATTTCGAATGAAAGCTGAACATTTCAGCTTTAAGATGAAAGTTTTGGCGATTTGACAACTTGCGAAACGGTCGAGGAAGACGCCGTTCTGTTCAGGTGAGTAAACTTTTCATGGCTAATACAGCTAATAATTATTTGCGCTGTTTACTGCGCAGTAAAATTAGTGCTGCTCAGAAAAAAGAGGGTAATGTGTGATATTTTCAAAGAAACTGTTTTATTTTTAAAGTGAAGATACTTAAGGAAGTCAGGTTTTCAGAAAGGTTATTAATTCTTCTTGAAATTCGATTTGTTTGGAATAAAGGAGGCCAGAAACATTCACTAAGTTTTGATGTCATGTGCCCAGTATCCGGACAGATTTTTCTTTACTGTACAGAATCGATGAATTAGCTGTGTACATTATCCGGATAAGATTTATTTCATATCAGTAACTATAATTAAGGCTTAGGACATCTCATAAAGTCGTAAAATGTAATTCTACTCAACTCTGTATGGAAATTTTCTTCACTCATTCAGAGGCGACTTGATTTCGTGTGCACGGCTTGTTTCGCGTGACTGCATTTTCTATATATACATGTAACTGAAAGCGTCTGAGTTGAACCTGGAATTCTCACACTTTTCCCAGTTGTGACTGCTAGAATGGGGTTGCAACGGTCTGAAAAATGTCATAAAGGGATTAAGAGATATGAAAGAAGGAGGAATTAGAGCTAGAAAAGCAGGCTTATTGTGGGGACTGAGCATGAAGAAATCAACACTGCAGGTCAGACTAAATAGGAGAGTGACCTTTGACCGGCGGGTTGAGGTCCCTTCCCCAAGCTTTTTTTAAAATAAAAAAATGAAGAAAAAAACTCGTTTGCAGATTGGCTAATTGAGCTTGCAAACTGCTGCTTCGGCATGTCCACGGATGCCTTCCTTAAATCAGTGAAAAAGTTCCTGGACAAGGACGTAAGAATTATACCATTTTTAAAACAGCCGCTCGCGTTCCCCACCATACCCCAGTCATTTGTTATGTTTTATTTCACGATGCTAGGTTATATTTTTGGAATCGATTGCCAAACTACTTTGCAAGTGCAAGAGAAGCTTATAAGTCGCTTGCCTGTCCAAATTTATGTACAGTTAAGTTGTTCTTGTTGTGTCCGGCGGGCCAGCTGTCAGGATACTGGGCAACATAGGAGCTCTGCCAAAAATATTAATTTCGAGATGAAAACAAAGGCAAAAAAGTTAAACTGTCTTTCGTCATATTAAGGACTAGATAGATTTTCTCTGGGCCAATCTTAAACTGACGTGTCCGGATACTGGGCAACATACTGTACTGTCTTATAACTTCAGCCAGTGAAACTTCAGTGCGACTAACCACTTTGTAACGAACACGTTTTAGCATAAAAAGTTCATTCTCTTAAAGATGTATGCGTACAGCTGTACTGTGCTTAAATGAGATCGTCGGTGTCAGATTATTTGAACTTATCACCAGTTCTCTTTACAATACTCTCCGTTTATTGTTCCTTTTCCCTTGCTTTTGTATCTTCAGATGACGTAGTGTACATGGAAAATGACTTGGAGCGGAATGAGTACGTCTTAGCTGATAATGGTAACATCTGGGAGGGGAGTGCCACGCATAATACGGGAATGCCTTGGAACTTTGGTCAGGTAAATACAATACAATATACAATATTTACAGAGCGCTAATTCCCAATGGATCAACTTCAGAGATGACACCGATCTCTTTTGGAATTCCTCAAGGGTCTGTCTTGGGGCCGACACTTTTCACTCTCTTTGCGAACGATCTTCCGTCCTGAGTGTCTTCCGGATCCGTCTATATGTTTGCCGACGACACAACGGTTTACTGCATAAGTGACACGGCAGAAAAAAGTATTGCCAAGTTAAATACTGCACTTCGTGAATTAAACGAGTGGTGCCTCATTAACACCCCACCCAAGTAAAAGTGAGGCCATGCTAATCTCTAGAAGAAATCCCCCGGTTAATATTCCCCCGATCTTTATCGGAAACTCTACAATTGAATGGGTATCGAAATCACGATTACTGGGTAAGACCGTCGATGAGAAACTGACCTGGACTCAGCACATGCTGGAACTCAAAAAATCATTTGCTAAAAAACTAGGATTACTTAAGAAGTCGAGATTTCGCCCTAGAAACGTTCGTCAGGATCTCTATTTTAAGGTCATTTTGCCTTCAGTGACCTATGGTCTTATACTATGGGGATCTTGCTGCAATTCCGACTTATTTCAGTCCATGGAAAGACTTCACTGCAGGGCTGCGCGACTAATCTTTAATTTGCCGAAAGACATGGCATCTGCTGATGTCCTACAACGGGCCCAATGGCCGACTCTGTCTATTTATTATAAATCAGCCATTTTTATCTGTCTTCATAAAGCTTTCCACGATAGGTTACCTGTCACATTAATCGACCTGATTTCTAAGAAACGGGCCACAAATTATTCAACCCGGACTTGCGCTTCTTTAATTGTTCCACGCTTCAACACGCGTTACATGAAAGACTCTGTCGCGTTTAGAGGCTCAGTCCTGTGGAATGCAGTGACCAACAATAGTAGTGCCCTGACAAAAAACATTCCATATTGTGATCTCAGGCTAAAGCTTAAATCTCAAGTTAATTTTAATGAATTCAGCTTCAAGGTAACGTCTGCATCCACTGGTAATTTTAGAAAAGATGACTTTGTATATACTTAAATTTATGTTCACAATTTCATATTTGTAAGCACCGCTGATTTAAGTTCAAACGTTTTTTCTGTATATACCCCTAGTTTTTAGTTTTTTAGTTCACTTAGTGATTAGTTAATTGCAAACTACCCCACAAGCTCATGTAGCTTTAATACTCATCGTTTTAAAATAAAGGCTATCTATCTATCTATCTATCTATCTATCTATCTATCTATCTATCTATCTATCTATCTATCTATCTATGGTCCAAAAGGCTACAGTCAACTCTTTCTCAATCCTTCAAGCCCCAATCGCAACGTAAAATTCTCCAGACTGATCTCCATACATTCATGATTGTCAGAACCCTTTTCTCTTTTTGATGCATTGAAGTTGTTAGAAGAAAATTACCGTAAATCCTCTATAAGGCCTCCCCCCTCTCAAATAAGCCCCCTCCCGCAAATAAGCACCCCCCCTTTTCAGGGAAAGAAAGTTACTAAGTCCCCCCGCCCCCTCCCCTCCCTTAATTATTCTTCTGAATCACTAATAAATGATAGACTGTATTAATCAATCAAGACAGTAAAACTTCATGTGGACTGATCCGGGAGGAAATTCGGATTTGTTTCTGATCCTGGGCTGCATGACCTCCAATTTAAATTCCACTTTGTAGTCTAATTCTTTATATATGGAGAACTGATAACATCGTCTCTTCTAAATTTAATAAGCCCCCCTCTCAAATAAGCCCCCCGTCTCTATTAAGCCACCCCCTCAAATGGACTTGAAACAAATAAGCTTAAAAGAAAATTTGCGGTAATGTTGGTCACTTTTGGGACGGTTGTTAACCAGACAACCCTATAAGACGCATGGACACCTCCATAAAAAAACCGACAGTCACGGTACTCGGCTGTTCCTCAGCCATTTACTTTGACTGTTTTTTTTTTCAGATGGGCATGCCTCTCCCTAAATTTCATTATTAAACCTAATATACCTGGAATACAGTCAAGTATTCTTTGTTTCTGTGACATGTTTCTTACGTCGACGTTTGTTAATATTTTTTCTCCTTGATAGTTTGAAGATGTCGCTCTAGATTGTGCCCTCTGGCTTCTAAATAAAGCACATCTATCTCCATTTGGAAGGGCTAGTCCAGTCTCTGTGGTGCGAGTTATCTCAGCCATGGTAAGTATTAGAATCTCAGTTGACCTTTCCTTAGAAAGGCACCCGATCAATGAGGAATTGTTGTTTTGTGTCTACAACATCGCTGGTTGTGTTTGTAAAGGACTGGTATCCAGGTTATACTGACCGATTGGCGCTGATAGGCTTTACAAGTCTGGCTCAGTATGCTTGCCGTTAAGGAGAGTCAATGCGAGGACCACGTCTCATATGCGTCAAGCTGAGTTAGAGTGGATGAAAAAAAAAATTGTGCTAAAATAGCAGCTGCCTCACAGAGACGCAGGCATAAAACACCGCACCGAAAAATGGAGCGATTTGCACGTACACAGGCTTGTGTGCATGGTTGCAAAACAGGAGACAAAAGCTAAAGCACGTTCAAGTTCTAACTTACTACTACGCTACCACGTGGACCCGCCAAATTTCCGAAGAAATTTAAGCACACATCTAATATGCTATCTTTCATTAACTGATACATCTGTAACAGGTAATCGTACAATACCCTTACCATAACTTTTAACGATACTTCAACTTGGTCTTATACTGTAAACCTTTTTGTGAATTCTTCATGTAGGCTAATTACGATGACAGCGATGGGGGCATCCTATGTGGTCGTTGGACGGAGACATACCCCAAAAACTCTACCGAGCCAACCGCTTGGACGGGAAGTGTGGAAATATTAGAAAAGTTTATGAAGAGAAAGTCCAATGTGAAGTACGGACAATGCTGGGTCTTCTCTGGATTGGTCACAACACGTGAGTATTTAAAAGAATGGTTGTCCACATGTGCGGACAATCGGACGAAAAGAGCGAACTGGTGTTTAACTTAGAAAAGCCTAGGATACATCAGTACCTGAAACGTGCGTTAAGAAGAACGTGGAGACCGTCTTGAGCATGAAACGGTTAACATGGCTGAAGCCACACATTTCGCAGTTTACCGATTCAAAGTATCGGTGATGATGCAGGTGATGATGATCATGGTGATACCAGATTTCAATGTTAAACGAGCGGCGAACTCCTTCAAACTAGAACATGGGCGGCCTTTTGTCTTAAGAGTTGTAGTATTTTCGATGGAAACTTTACAAGAACTAAGAACAATCTTCACATGTCTTTTCTTAACTAGATGAACTTATTTATTTATTTATTTATTTATTTATCTATTTTAACTTGTATTCCGTACATAAATATATTCTTTCTCTTCTATCAGTGTTGCGAGCACTGGGTCTACCCACCCGTAGCGTGACAAACTTCGAGTCAGCCCACGACAGGGACGGCAGCATGACTATCGACTTTCATTCTGACGAAGAAGGGAATCCTTTGAACGATCTCAATGACTCCATCTGGTGAGATCCCAATTAGCAGAGTTATCGTTTCCTTTTTCTGCCTCTCCCTCCTTTTTTCAATCTCGTTTAATGACTCTTTGATTGGTCAATTTGGGGGCCTAGATTAGGCTCAACTTAAAAAAGCTGAGAATTATTAAAAACGTTTACCGTCAGTTTTGTTCAACCAAAGAGATCGAAGATCTATAGAATTTCCTAACAGCTGCAAATTGGGCTAAAATTTTAGATGATAGTTAAGAAATCTCCACAGCTTAACTTCAGCACTCTCATCTAGATGCTTGTCACCCCCGATTATCTATACTTGCCGACACAGCAAATGCGATTAAAAAAATCTGCACTGGTAAAAACTGATAAGACAAGAACACTAGTTGTTGAGGCTTAAGGTTTTCCTCTTAATGAAAAGGAAGTCCGAAATAATTTACCTCTTACGGGGTCATTCTTAGGAACTTTCACGTCTGGAACGAGTCATGGTTCAAGCGCACTGATTTACCAGACGGACATGATGGATGGCAAGCGCACGATGCCACTCCCCAAGAGACTAGTGAGGGTATGTATTTTCATCCTGTTTCTTAAAAGAAACCTCCACTGTCATACGAAATTGACCCTTCTGAGAACTCGTTTCGTCACGTTGCCATGGTAGCAAAATTTTCTGGATCTAACCTTGGTCCTGCAAATAATGCGAAAAAAGTGACATGTATGACTTTACTGTGCCTGATTGCACTCAGGAACAAAATGGTAGTCCATACTAATTTTCTTCCATCGTTCTACAATGCAAATGGTCGTCTCTGTGAAGAAGGAATGTTAAGATCCAGCAATCTTGCTACCATGGTAACGTGACGTCAAACGTCTCCTCTCTATTGTGGCTGATGTTCAGTACTTTCGTTTTATTTCTCTCAGGTGTGTTCCGCTGTGGCCCGGCTTCCGTGAACGCAATTAAGAATGGAGAGGTGTATCTACCTTATGATACTGGCTTCATATTTGCTGAAGTGAACGGTGATTGCGTCTATTGGGACGTGGATGATGATGATGGGTCCATGAAGGCGCGTTCCATCGAAATGGATAGCATTGGCAAGTGTATCATTACCAAAATGCCGGGTTCTAGCGCGAGGCTTGATGTGACCAGAGATTACAAACATACAGAAGGTAAATTATCTCGGTTTAGCATTTAAACTGTGAAGGATTTTGGTGGTGGTGTTGATGATGATGATGATGATGATAATGATGATGATGATGATTGTAATGATGTTTATGATGATGATGATGGTGATGATAATGATGATGATGATTATGATGGTGGTGGTGGTGGTGGTGGTGGTGGTGGTGAAAATAATGATCGTTTTTAGCATAGTTCTTTAGAGTGAAGCGCAGCCTGTTGCTAATTCTCTGTGAATTTACAAGGCCTGGTCATCTTTTGATAAGTAACTGCGGTCAGTTTAAGAATATGGCAAAGAAATGGGTAATGGGTTCATGATAACCTTCACGAATATAGAGACATTAAGTGACCACTAAGCCCACTATGAGTATGTTGATGTAATTGCTGTAGTTACTCTAGTTGGTGAAGTTAGTGTAGTTGCTGTAGTAGCTGCAGTGGGTGTAGTTAGTGTTGTTGGTGTAGTAGCTGTAGTTGGTGTAGTTGGTGTAGTTGGTGTAGTTAATGTAGTTGCTGTAGTTGCTGTAGTTGATGCAGTTACTGTAGTTGCTGTAGTTGGTGTAGTAGCCGTAGGTGGTGTAGTAGCTGTAGTTGGTGTAGTAGCCGTAGTTGGTGTAGTAGCTGTAGTTGGTGTAGTTGGTGTAGTAGCTGTAGTTGATGTAGTTACTGTAGTTGCTGTAGTTGGTGTAGTAGCTGTAGTTGGTGTAGTTAGTGTAGATGGTGTAGTAGCTGTAGTTGGTGTAGTTAGTGTAGTTCGTGTAGTTTGTGTAGTAGCTGTACTTAGTGTAGCTGCTGTAGTTGGTGTAGTAGCTGTAGTTAGTGTAGTTGCTGTAGTTGGCGTAGTTAGTGTAGTTGGTGTAGTTACTGTAGTTGCTGTAGCTGGCATAGTAGCTGTAGTTGGTGTAGTAGCTGTAGTTAGTGTAGTTGGTGTAGTTACTGTAGTTCGTGTAGTTACTGTACTTGGTGTAGTAAATATAGTTAGGGTAGTTGCTGTAGTTGCTGTAGTGCATGGTGTAGTTATAAGTGTAGTTGCTGTAGTTGGTGTAGTAGCTGTAGTTGGTGTAGTTAGTGTAGTTGCTGTAGTAGCTGTAGTTGGTGTAGTTAGTGTAGTTGCTGTAGTTGGTATAGTACACTAACTACACCAACTACACTAACTACACCAACTACAGTAACTACAGCAACTACACCAACTGCAGCAACTACACCAACTACAGCTACTACACCAACTACAGCAACTACACTAACTGCACCAACTACAGCAACTACACTAACTACATTAACTACAGCAACTACACTAACTACACCAACTACAGTAACTACAGCAACTACATCAACTGCAGTAACTACACCAACTACAGCTACTACACCAACTACAGCAACTACACTAACTGCACCAACTACAGCAACTACACTAAGTACATTAACTACAGCAACTACACTAACTACACCAACTACAGCTACTACACCAACTACAGCAACTACAGCTACTACACCAACTACAGCTACTACACTAACTACAGCTACTACACTAACTACACCACTACACTTCTACACCAACTACACTAACTACAGCAACTACACCAACTACACCAACTACACCAACTACAGCTACTACACCAACTACACCAACTACACTAACTGCACCAACTACAGCAACTACACTAACTACATTAACTACAGCAACTACACTAACTACACCAACTACAGCTACTATACCAGCTACAGCAACTACAGCTACTACACCAACTACAGCTACTACAGCTACTACACTAACTACACCAACTACACTTCTACACCAACTACATAAACTACAGCAACTACACCAACTACAGCAACTACACCGACTACAGCTACTACACCAACTACAGCAACTACACTAACTGCACCAACTACAGCAACTACACTAACTACACCAACTACAGCCACTACACCAACTACAGCAACTACAGTAACTACAGCAACTACAGTAACTACACCAACTACAGCTACTACACCAACACACTAACTACACCAACTACATTAAGTACACCAACTACAGCTACTACACCAACTACACCTACTACAGCTACTACACCTACTACACCAACTACACTAACTACACCTACTAGAGCCACTACACCAACTACAGCTACTACACCAGCTACAGCAACTACAGGAACTTCAGCTACTACACCAACTACACTAACTACACCAACTACAGCTACTACACCAACTACAGCTACTACACCAGCTACAGCAACTACACCAACTACAGTAAGTACACCAACTACAGTAACTACACCAACTACACTAACTACATCAACTACACCAACTACAGTTACTACACCAGCTACAGCAACTGCGGCAACTACAGTAACTACACCAACTACACTAACTACATCAACTACACCAACTACAGCAACTACACCAACTACAGCTACTACACTAACTACAGCTACTACACTAACTACACCAACTACACTAACTACAGCAACTACACCAACTACAGCTACTACACTAACTACACCAACTACACTAACTACACCAACTATACTAACTACAGCAACTAAACAAACTACAGCTACTACACCAACTACACCTACTACAGCTACTACACCAACTACACCAACTACAGCAACTACACTACGTACACCTACTACAGCTACTACACCAACTACAGCTACTACACCAGCTACAGCAACTACAGGATGTACAGCTACTACACCAACTACACTAACTACACCAACTACAGCTACTACACCAACTACAGCAACTACAGCTACTACACCAACTACACTAACTACACCAACTACAGGTACTACACCAACTATAGCTACTTCACCAACTACAGCAACTACAGCTACTACACCAAGTACACTAACTACACCAACTACAGCTACTACACCAACTACTGCTACTACACCAACTACAGCTACTACACCAACTAGAGTAACTACAGCAATTACATCAACATTCTCGTAGTGGGCTTAGTGGTCGCTTAATGTCTCTATATTCGTGACGGTTATCATGAACCCATTACCGAGAAATGTGGACTCCGATTAACGTCATCGCTCATATTCATTTTCATTTAATTTGCCAAGTGTTGCTGAAATATTCTGGAGTGGAATCCGAAAGGACCGCATCTAGGTTTCGAAGAAAAAAAAGGAAAATTTGTGCCGTGTTCTCTTACTTCATAAAGCGGGCGTGTGAAATTAGGAAAGAAATGTACAAAAAACCGCGATGCACTTGCAAAGTTGTTGTTTTGCTTTATTGAACTATTGCTTTTTACCCGTTTTCGTTGCCGTCGCCGTCGTCGTTGCTTAAGCTCCCTATTGTTGTAATCCATGGTTACGTGACGTCACACTTCTCTCTATTACCTGATACGACATTTGTTTAAACCGCTAATATTGTACTCTACCTTCTCAATTTACACGCGCGCTTGTGTCCTGTTAACAGTCTCCCCAAAGGAGAGAGATGCTGTTGAATTCGCTAACAAGTTTAGCACCCGAAGAGAGTTCGACATTTACGAGGCAGAAAAAGAGGACGTGCAGTTTTCTTTGCAAGTTGCTGATGATATCGATATCGGAGACAGCTTTGATGTCAAAGTCGTTGTGCAGAACAAGTCCAACGAAAAGAGAACTGTGAAGTTGAACATCACTTCGTGTTTAGCTTTCTACACAGGAATGCCAGCCAGAGAACTTAAGAAGAAAAAAGAAACTTTGCATCTTGCTGGGAAAAAAGGTACAGTCACACCCTGTTAATACGGACACTGGGGGGAGGGGGAGGGGGGCGATAGAAAGTGTACGTATTAACGGGGTATCCGTATTAGGGGGTCCCCGAATTAGAGAAAATGTAAGAGCTTTCTTTCCCCCAGGGAAAAAGCAAACTGTCCCTAATAATGAAGTGTCCGTTGTAAGTAGGTGGTCGTAAAGCGGAGTTTGTATTTATGATTTCTGCAAATGTTGATCACTCGCTTAGATTTACTTTCATAAGATTGTTCATGTAAACGTTTGTCTTTGTGGGATATATAACAAATCACTTCATGTTTGGTCCCTGGAGAAACTGGTTAATTTTGTTTCCCAGGAATCACAATTTTGTTTCTTTGCCCCGCCTCGGAAAGTACTGTAAATCCTTTTTTGCCACCAAAAAGCCAGCGCTTTTCGCTACTAGTGGGCTATAACATATAGCCTAGTGGTAGCTCAACCAATCAGAACGCAGCATTTATTGTAGACCACTCGTTGGTTTTCACTAATTAGCCGTTTTGGTCTGAAATAGGGTATGGTTTGTGAACTCTAGTCCTTAGGTAGGCACGTATTCTGTATTTATGAAGGCCCATTATGCAACCTGCTTCATAGTGTGGAATTTTAAGCTCGAAACTTTGTACAGTTTTGTATCCTACTTAACGTTGCCTTTAACATTGGTCTGACCTAGGGAACTGATGATAAGGCAGGTCCGAAATAGGGTATTGATTTAAGGGTCAGGTCTCAAATAGGGTATTACAGTCAAACCAGGTCAAGCGTTCCCGTCGCTAACGAACTAATGAATTCATTCGCGGAAAAATGATTTCGTTTGTTGATTCAATAATCCATTCATAAAATGAACAATCCAATAGTCATATTTAGCCTCGATTCCATAATCGAATGTTGATTCGATTACTGTTTTTTGAAAAATTACACTTTCCACAAGTTGACCTCAGAATTTTGTTTTTTCCTCTTTTTTTTCTGAGAGTCGAGTGCTGGCGAGTTCTGAAGTTCAAACCCAAACAAACTGTTACATGTACGCCAGTTTGCTGCCAATAATCAGTGCAACAGACCTAGGCCTGACCTCTTAGAAAACACGACGGTCAAACTGAGGTCAGTGTATGTGCGGTGATTGGTGGATTTCGATCCTCGGCCTTTGTCAGTTTCTTTGCGTTTGCGGTCTGTCTATTCTAGCTGTTATTTTGATTAAAGGCAATGAAAAACGCAATCGTAAACGGCAGGAAAAGGGAAGCAAATACGATTGAACACAACAGACAAGAATAAAGAACAGGTAGATTTTGTTCATAAACCAAATCAACATTTGATTATTGAATCGAGGTACAATTTGACCGTTGGATTATTCATTTTATGAATGGATTATTGAATCAACAAACGAAATCATTTTTCCATTAATGAATTCATTAGTTTGTTAGCGACGGGAACGCTTGACCTGGTTTGACTGTAAATTTTTGATCAGGTCTGAAATAGGGCAGGGAAAATCACAGATTTTTGTCTGAAATAGGGGAAGGGTTTCAGGAAGCGTGCCGATCACCCTTACTCAATTTTTCTGGAAGTACCTCTCCCCGGTTGTGTACATATAGCCTAACAGAGCGCGCTGTTGAGAAAACAATTTCTAGCTATGAAGGGTTTGAACCCAGGAGTCATTTCAAAAGTAGGTTGAGTTTGATCGTCCGGGTGAACGTAGTCCTGAGTAGGACTGTTGTTGTTGACAGTGACCGACGTTTCGACAACCTGTGCTTTAGTTATCTTCAGAGTAAAAGTGAGTTGTATCACGGCGTCAGTTGATGGTATTATACTCTGGCAAAACCAGCTGTATCATGTAACAAAATTTGATTATCAATATGTCTGAAAATACGTACATCGAAAGCGCTTACTTACTAATTTCTCCTCAGAATTGAGGAGTTCGAAAAACGGAAAATCCTTATTAATAATCTTATGTATATGAAGCTGTGTGGAAGGTTGGTAATTACGTTTAATATTTATGTTTATTCCCTAGAAAAAAGCGTGATTTTAAAGATCGCAGCCGCAGACTACATTGGAAAGTTGGCGGCAGACGGAAACATTAAGCTGTTTATCAAAGGAACGGTCGCGGAGACGGAACAGAGGTTCGCTACCCAAGATGTGGTGGAAATGAGAAAACCACCAATGACCGTCACGGTAAGAGCCCCCTTCCCCTATAGGAATGACGGTGTTACTGGTCTTAACCCTTTAAGATTTTCTAAGGAGAGGTGCTACTACGGTGACATGACCTCAAAATCACCTCCAGTGACGTCACCACCCGAGTTGTAGTAGGGCTTTCCCGCCGGCTGAGCGTTGTTTTCTGGTACGGAGAAATGCCTTGATTGCCGTACTCCTAAATATGTCATTATTAACCGGCATATGCTGTACCCGAAAACAAGGCTACAGTTGGCGGCAAAGCAGCACTGCAACTTGGATGCTGACGTCACCGGAAGTGATTTTGACGTCACGTCGCCGTAGTAGCATCTCTCCGTAGCGAATCTTAAAGTCCCTAATATTCGTGGATTAATACGGTTTGGAGTACTTAAATTTCAAATGACTATATAGAATTATTTATCGTTGTATCGTTTAAGTTGGCTTCCATCTGACATTTAAGAGTCTGCGACGGTCTTTCGACCTCTGTGTCTGCGGAGGTGGATATAATAATAGACGGCGGTGACTATTTGCCTCAGTAAAGTTTTGTTATACACTGGTTCCAAGTGGGTTTTTTCATTCGAGTGCCTCAAGCCACTTTTTGAATTACATACCGTAACTCTAGAACGAGGGTAGAATTGGTATCTCTTTTGGGTGAAAAAGTGAATTCAACCCATTTCTCCAAGGCGATCTTCTGATACCTTTTATGAGGCAGTGCACTGAACCACTTCTCCCAGAACGCAAACGGTGTTGCATTCATATCAAACTGACTGAAGACAAACGAGGTCTTAGGGAACTATAGATCAATAATTATAGATGTTAAAGTATAAAGTATTTGTCAAGCACTCAGTTTCATTATTAGCCCTTGGTTCTTGTAATTGGGCGACCATTTTCTTCTTCTGGCATTATCTAAGTTCTCTTTTTTTTAATCTTCTTAGGTGTCCCCGAAATCAGCAAAGAGAGGTGATTCGGTGGATGTTAAAGCGTTCTTCAATAATTCGCTGCCAGTGTCCGTGAAAAATGGAAAGTTCCATTTTTCGGTCACCGGGATGTATCCTAAGTCAAAGGAAGTTGATTGCCCGTGAGTATTCAGAGCGTTTTAGTGTTGTTTACACTGAAATTATGAATATATGAAAATCATATATGTGATCATGAACTGGGGAGCGAAGAATTACTTGAAGGAAGATCATCGCAGTTGTATACACAACTTATGCAGTTGCGAAAAGAAATCCTGAAAAAAAAATTCAGGCTTGTATGGGATTCGAACCCTTGACCTCTGCGATACCGGTGCAGCGCTCTACCAATTAAGCTAACAAGCCAACTGGAAGCAGCTCGTTGAATTGGTTCGCGATAAACCCGTTAAAAGGATGATGATGAAATTATGAATATATGAAAATCATATATGTGAATTGCGGAGCGTTATTGGTGTCCAGAGAAAGATGTAATGGCAATTAATTTCAGCCAGATTCTTTGCTCAGTCACCCTGGGTACAGATAATTAAATTAAAGGTTTGAGATTGCAATGAGTACTTAGCAACAAATTAATCACACTTTACACTTTAGCAGTCTTTAGTAGTTGCACATGTGGAATGAACGGGAAATGAAAGACTTGCTGAACGAAAAATCTTGAGTTTGCTCTTAAGCCAGTAGGTGCCTTTATATTCTATTAACCGGAAAATTTCTTTGGTCGCGGTTTTTTACTAAACGTTAGTTGGTCAAGGCAAAATTTGTTTGTTTGTTTTTTTAATTGAGGAAAGCGATTTTTTATTTTTACTTTTGCAAGATAATAGGGGACTCGCTTGCGAACTCAGTGTCGAAGTGAGTTCAGGAATTCGGATTGGCCAGGGGCACCCAACGAGAATATAGTTCAAAACCACTTAAACATAGCATTGTTAAGCGTATTTTAGTATTTGAACGGTAGATATAGGCATATTTTCATCCCCTAAAAATTTTTTATCTGTTCGGATTTCCTAGCTGAAAGTCTAGGGATCCGAAAATTATAGGGATCCAAACTTACGTTTTCGAAAATTTGAGCCAAAAAAAGGCTCCCGAAAATTCTAAGTGACTTTTTTAGGGTAAAAATCCGTTAAAAATGGGCAATTATACCATTTTTTAGATGTTCGAAAAATCCTAGGAGAGCAGGCAAGCAAGACATTTTACAACAAATGTTCCGAAAATTCTAGAACCCAAATCATCTTGCGAACAGATATTTTACGAAAATTGACGTTGGGTACCCCTGATTCGCTTAGAGTTGTTTCGATGCTCGCAACGCACGTGCCACTTTAAACCTTTTAGGTATTACTTCTATCTCTTTTGTATTCACAATTTCGATTTATTACCCCCGCAGGTATTTCGCCTACAGGGCGAAATCCCAAGGAGGCATCCTAGTAGCTCTCGCGTATATAGGAAAGTACTTTCTGTTGAAATATGCAGTCTGAGAGTGCTTTGATCAAAGCTGCTTAAGTCGACCAGAATCAGTGAATGAAATCTTGCGATTTCTGCTAAATTTTATCCCACCTATTATAAGGAATAGGTTTATTTCATAGAGCCACACAAAGACCAAGTATGCATGCGCAATTTACCCCTGTGACAACGTAACATACAGAGCGGGGACAGCTGTAGTGTCAACCACCTTACTAGTTATAAATTTAGCAGACAACGCAACGGCAGTTACGATGGCGCGCACAATTATTTAAACCGACTTGGCAATTGTTTGATCAACCTCATTTCCTGAGGCTGCGATCCTTTTGGTCAGCCCCAAGGACCTCGAAAGCTGTGGGGACGAGATTGTTTGTGGAACGGAAAGTTGAGCACCAGATCACTCCTTTCTGCACGCCTTCGAGTCCTCATTTGACTGGCTGCGTTGTCTTCAGTTTGGAGTAAATCTGCATGAACTCATATCCTATGTAAGCATAAAAGGGGGTAGCTTTAAATACTTACTTGCCGTGTCATTTTTTATTTTTTTTCAGCGGACCTGTGGCTTCTAAGAAGGAAGCAAAGGCAGAGGTTTCCTTCACAGTGTCTCGAGGATGGAGGACTTCATCAGTTGTGGTTAGCTTTACGTCAGATCAGCTATCTGGCGTCCGTGGAAATTCTGCCGTCAATGCCCAACGCTAAACCGGCCACGGCCAGGAGTTTAAAGCATTCTTGAAAAATTCATAGGGCTCTTTGCTTTTTGTGTGTATTTTTTCCTCAAGGCTTATATTTTTTTGCTTGCGTTTTACAGATATTTTGCTTTCCTTATTTTTCTCTCTTAAAAAGGAGAATTAGCTTACAGTGGTGTTGTTGGGAGGTGACAAACGATTTTTTTATGAATCAAACGTGGTAACATTGAAGACTTTGCAAGATTCTTAATACTTTCATGATATCTGTACAATCATTTGTATCTTATAAGTATTTTAATGCTTACATTCTTGCTTATTTTTTTTTTGTTTTTGTTTTTTTGGCTTGAATTTTTAGCCATTTGCTTGATCGGTCTTTAGGGGTCGCGTTCTTTTTTTACGTCTACCCTGTCGTTTCAGGTTCCATCCTTTATCCGAATTTTGATTTCATTCACTTTATAAACCATTTAGTTTACTTAGTTTCAATGTTCTTTTTTTTTTCGCATAAAACCTCTTCTGAATTGAGGTTGCATACTCGAATAAATAAAGTGATATTCTTCCACGAATATCTTTATAATGGTTTCTTGTGTTTGAGTCGATTGCTCCGTTATCTTTTAACATTTCTAAGCACTTAGTGTAGTATGCGAAATACCCTCGTGAAGGAAGACAAAATGCAAAGTGCATAAAAGAGGCCTAGCCTGTACGATAAGAGAATTAATTTTTTTTGCATAAATTTAAGTTCCGAAGCGAGTCCTGAGAATAAATGAGAATTTAAATTTGATATTGATTCCTTTCAGAAGATTTTCTAGAATAAGCTAGGACCTTTCTCCTGACTGTGAATTAATGTTGCTACAGTACAAAGGCGCACAAGTGCATCAAATGAGTTTAAGAGAACATATTAAATACAATCAAACGAAAGTGTTTTCTTCCCGTTGAATTACCTGATAAGGCCGAGAAAGCTCAGTCAAAACGAGTCTATGGCCTTACTTGAGAACACGACGGCACCGAATTTGCTTTGCGTCGAAGAGCGATTTAGGGTTAACTACTGTCTTTGGTGCACTTCCCTTAAAGCTTGGTGCGCTAAATTTCAGTCTCTTCTCCTGAATTTTCTCGTGAATAACCCTGAATCACTTCCATCTCAGTGGGTTCCAGTCCTCGTTCCTATTATATTTTCTTCCGCAACGTGCAAGCCGGCAAGCCGGTCGAAAGCAGAAGGGCATCGAGCCGGCGACAGTCCCACCTTCCTCCTTCCTAATTTTTTAAGCTTAAGCGGCCACACAGGCTAGTTGAAGATACGTCCGACAGTTAACATTTCAGAAACAAAAAATAGTATTAAATAATTATTCTTCGAACCCGAATGGGCTCTTTACTGAGAATTATTCCTCGAGCCCGAATGGGCTCTGAGTCAATAGCCCATGAGGGCGAGAGGAATAATTGTTTTAGTATAATCCAACTAGTTGGTCAAAAATATCGAGACAAAACAACTTAAAGCAAGACTTTAATTCTTTTTTTGCCGCCAAAAATCCGGCGTTTTTAGCTACTAGTGGGCTATAACATAGCGTAGTAGTAGCTCAACCAATCAGAACGCATGGGACTGGGACTGAGCTGAGCAGCCCAGCCGGCAGCTGACGTGTAGTTTGGAAAGAAGTTTGTAAGCAATGCTTCAGCTGAGGAAGAACGATATGCTTCAAATGACACGTTAATCTCGCGCTTAAAAAAAAGCCTTACCCCTCCAATATGTGGGGAAGAATCTCCTCCATGGCGCAAGCCGTGCAGGAGAAACTGGAGGAGTCATTAGGTGAGAATCCAGAAGACGATATCGAAGCTACAGCCGAAAGTTCGCCAGCAAGGAAGGTTCGGAACCATTCATTAGATAAGATGTTGTTATTCACCGATTCTTGGTTTCTCATGTGTTTCAACGGTTGAATGTTTGTTTTAAGGACAAAGACGTGATCGCAGATCTTAGGAGATCGTTGAGGGAGTCAGAGAAGAGAAATGAAGAAATAAATCGTGAATTCCAGAAGTTACTGCGACAAAAAGAGGTAATGATCGACAAGTGTTTACATCTTGCCTTGTTACCTGCTGAGAGCAAGATATTGGTTCTCCAGCAATATTTATGTCAAATAGATAGCTTATGGACAAATATTGTAACAGTGTTTTCCTTTTTTAGAAAATCCGTGTTTAAATAATTCCGTCATATATATTTAGTGGTTATCCTTGAAATCTGAGCTGAGAAAGTAAGTGTTGCCTTTGAGATCGACCCTACAAATGATTTTACCCTAGCCTCTATGGCCTCACAGCACCTTACTAACCCGACTCCTCTTAAAGAACCATCATGAATCAAGAACATCTTGGGTAGTGACTGACCACTTACAGCTCCAACTTGGAGCCAAGATCTGTGGTGTTGCTTAGCCATTCCTATTTCAACATGGTTGCAGTGTTCTAAATCTAAATGCTATGGGTTTGATAGTGAACAACTGGATAAATCATTGCTCTGTTCTTCTACTTGTATACTAGGAGGAACTTGTTCAGTTACGAGAAACTGTTAGAGCAGGGCCATCACTGGAGTCTGCTGAGCTCTCATCTGAAGTTCAGGATGCTGTAAGTGCAAAAGGCTTGTCATTAACTAGCCTCCCACGCAGGCGTTTTTAGGGGAGCTCGTATTTCTTCCCTCCCCACAAACGCCTGCTCAACAGAGGACAACATTCCTTTCCCACCCTTAGCCAATCACGTTGTACTTTCCAAATTCTGGAAAGTTGACCTTGACCGCAGGGTAACCCGATAATCACGCGATCTGCATGAAACTTTAAGAAACCTTCATGACCTCTAATAAATGTTAGTCTCAGAGCGGCAAAAGTAAGATTTACTCAGTCAGATTTTAGAATTCTCTGTGCACTGCATAACCTTAGCGAACGAAAGAAAAAAAGGAAAAAGGTAACTCTAGGGTCACGTTCTGGGTCACGTTTTTTCACTATCACGAGCTTATGAGTCATGTTTAGCCTGTCAACACTTCATTTAAAAACCGTTGATTGGTCACTTACCACGCGAATGCAACAATGGGAAAGGAATGTTGTCCTCTGTTGAGCAGGCGTTTGTGGGGAGGGAAGAAATACGAGCTCCCCTAAAAACGCCTGCGTGGGAGGCTAGTCATTAACATGATCAACTGTATCTACTGCAGAAGCCAGTGTTTTCAGCCCATAGCTAGATAGCCCCCTTCAGGTTAGCCCTGGACGAAATTGAGTTTGCCCCATAGTGAATGAGCTCCATTAAGAGTTAGCTCTGTAAAATGTCCAGAATGAACACCACAATTTATCAACCATTTTGATTTTAACAACCATACTCACCTTGTACCAAAGATTGCTTCAATTTCTAAAAGCGAACCCATGATACGGTCATATGATACTGGTTAGTGGAAACCCTGTTTTGACAGCTGTCAATTGAGCACCACATGGATGTGCCATATCAGGTTGCAGACTTTCACACTAGCTAGAAAGTGTGACATTTCAAATTGGTTACCCTGTGAAGTGGACGAGGGTGGATGGATGGACATACAGTCAGATGAATAGATAACCAAATTTTCGTAGCAATGGGGTTCCTCTCTTAAATAAAGAGTGTTTTGTTCTTCATCCTAAGCCTTGATCATGCTGATGGTAATTTTTCCTGTTTTTTTTTTTTTAGAGCAACCCAACTCAAAACATCCAACAGATTCAAGTACTTCTTGCCAAAAAAGACAGTATAATTGAAGGTCTAGAGAAGCGACTTCATGAAAGTGAATCCTTGGTAAGGCAACTGGAACAGCAGGGAAGAGATAATGAGGAGAAAGTAATGCATGAACTAGCGGTCAAGATCAAAACTGCTGAAGGCTTCCAACTGAAACTTGAAGAAAGCAAACAGCTGCTGGAAGATAGAAACAAAACAATAGAGGGATTAATGGATCGGCTTGATGCCCAAAAAAGGCTTATTGAAAGCCGTGATCAAGTGATTGACCAGCTCAAAGCCATGAAGAATCTTGATAGTGGTGCTGACGAACTTGTTGGTACACTGAGAGAACAACTAGATGCAATGAATGAAAGGGTTGAGAAAGCTGTTGATGAGGCAGAGAGAGCTAAGAGGGAAGTCATTTCTGTCAAGAAAAAATTGGAGGAGAAAGGGGAAATGATTGCTGCAGCTGAAAAGGTATGAGCAAAGAAATTTTTACATGGTTCATTGCAAATAAGTTAAGCCTCTTGTTGACATTTTTAGTTACATCAGCCTAGTTACAGGTACATGAAGTTAGCCTCTGCAAGTCTACCATAGACCATCAGTCAGGGTTGTCACTAAGATTTCAAGTTGCCAGGTAAATACAACAAGTAGACAGGAAATCAAACAGCTACAGTCTGTAGGGGTTTCTTTTGGTTCTATTTTTCTTCTATTTTCTGTGGGCCATGTTCATAGTAGGCAGGGGATATTCCTGGCCTCCACCTCTTAAAGACAGCCCTGATCAGTAATAGACTAGTAACCTCCTTTTGACCAACTGGGGCATGGTTCACAATGAATTCTACATAGTTTCTTAGTGCTGTGCTGATCATCAATAAAAATAAAATATTGATAAGAAAAACCTTGCAGTAAAATGTATTCAAAAATGTTCAATCTATTATGATAGAAAAATAATGAAAAAAAAAAAACTCAAATAGAATAAAAAATGGTAAAATTTACTTTGTGACTGTCCTTTTAAATGGACTCTTAATGCAGCTATAATCCTTTAATAACCCTTTTCTGATACTACTTGCTGCTCACCTCATTTTCATGTTAAATCCAGGTGATAGATCAAAACTATGTGATATCTCATACAAATTGAATCTTGACTGCCTTACATTAACCTGTGATTACTAATATCACCTGAACTTACAATAGATAAACTGTGGTTAAGTAGTTCAGACCTCCAGGCAAGAACACTGAAAGAGCTTGCCATTCAGATCAGCTATTTTGCTCTTTTGTCATTTTAGTTAGAACAAGAGAAGGCCTCACTGTTACAACATATCCATGAAATTGAGGAGCAACACAAAGAAACTGTCTCGAAGCTACAGCGTCATGTTCAGGAAAAAGAAAAACTTCTTGCTGCTGAGTTTGCTGAAGCTGAGCAAGTGTACAAAACTACTGAACATGATCTTAGGGAGAGGTTGGAGGAAAAGACACAGATCATCGAGGTGATTTCATATAAATTTATGCCGCTGTTCTAGACTGAGAAAATGTTGCCATTTGAAAAGTTTAATCATAAATTAATTATGACATCTGGTAATGGATGTAAGGGGTTTGGTTTATTGGCATTGCAATTCAAGGTTCTGTCCTGAAATGGATTATGATTCATTTTGCTATATTTTATGCTAATCCCCATACATGTATGTTAAGTACTACAAGTAAGAGAAAAAGAAAATATAACGTGAAACAAAGGTAAAATAATTATTGAACAACAGCTCATTAATTTATGGTTTAAAAGACCGTGAACAGGACAGACCATGAAAAATAACAATCTGTTACAGGTCCATTAATTAATTTCAGGTTGAAATGTTTTAACCTAGGTTGGTTCTTAATTCCCTTTGTCTCCTATCCCTTAGTATTTTGCAACGAGTTGACTTTTCCTTCAGAGATTAAATGAACTTGTTGGTTGGATTTGTTGTGGTGAACCTGTCAGTTCGACAACTGTGAACTCATTGGTTTGGTGGCAAATTAAACATAGTTAAAAATCACATCCAGTGCAGCTATTACAGCGTAACACACAATTTCAAAACAAAGCAACATAACAAATCAATTATCCAGTCAAAATTCCACACACCAGCTTCCTCCTCTATTGAATTGTAATTAATTTTGCTATTCTACACAATATCTTTTGTCTGACATGACTTGCATGTGATTTGAAGTTGCAGCCAATAAAATCGCACAATTTTTCATGACAGGCTTGGGATGCAGGAAGGTTTAAAAAAACATGCCAATTTGTGACTACGCTGAAAACGAAATTTGACCAGATTTTAGATGCTGGCTGTCTACGTCATCCTGCGTAATAACATGCTATGTTTATGTGTACCGTGAACATATCATTTTTTTATGCAAAAGCTCACATCAAGTTTCATTGGTGTTTTCAAAGTGGAACGTCGTACATGTGTGCAATTGAATGAGTGATAGAAGCAGATATTAATTTACTTTGGTCATTGTTTTTGTTTAGTCAAAAGATGAAGCTATACAAGTCCTTAAAAGAGCCATGCAGGAAAAAAACTTGAGCAGTGAGGGGGCCTCGCCACCCTCTCACAGTGATAAAGTAGTGGCTCTACTTGAAGAAAAAATAAAGGAACGAGAAGAGACCATCAGCAGCCAGAATCAGAAGATTAATGCATTGGAGAAGGATTCAGTAAACAAACAGAGTGAGATTGATTTGTTAAAAAAGTCCATTGATGATAAAACAGTAGAGGTGAAAGGGCTCCAAGATACTATCGGAGCAAAAGAGAAGGAACTTACAGAGATCAAAGAAAAACATGAGACTGAACTGAGTGAAAAAGAAGTGAGCTTGCAATCACAAGTCAAGATTAATGATGATTTGCAGAGAACTGTTGCTACATTAAAAGAGAGTCTTGCTGGGCTCGAATCCAAAGAAAATGTCACAGAGCGGCTACTGCTGCTTGATGCAGAAAAGGAACAACAGTTCAGGGATGAAAAGCAAGCTTTTCAGGATAGTGAAAAAGCTCTTCGTGATCAGCTGCAAAGTTATCTTGATCAGAACAATAAAATTGCAGAGGAGCTGGGTGCAGCTAAGGCTGAGATTGAGGTCAAAGAGAAGGAGGTTCGGGATTTGAATGCTAAGCTTGGGAAACTGAAACTTCAAGCTAAAGCTAAGATGACAAGCCTGCAGAATGAAAAGGAGAAACTCTCCAAGGATGTGCAAGAGGTACATACGTTTCTAAACAGTAAACAAATAATCCTTGTATTGCATCTCTCTGTGGCAAGACTTGATTACGTTTATGGCAAAGGGGCTGCTATGTAATTATTTGAATGATTTTGCTATTTACAGTCTGTCAAAACCCTTTGAAAATAGTTATGAAAGATGTTTATTGTCTTGGGGGTAGGTCTAAATGGAATGGATGGATGAAAGACTCTATTCACCGAGATTATAAACCAACTGAACAGAAAATCTTGAGAGCATTGCATCCTATAGATACATGTACTGTCACAATGGTACATTTAGGCTTCAGATCCTGATCAAACTTGATAATTTGTTTTTAGTTTCTGAATTACTTTCCATCAGCATCTGTCATGTTTCATCTGCACCCACTTCAGCATAATGAAAGGCCTGTTGGAATTTTTGTCCTGGAACAATTTAAGCTACTGTAAGTTCAACCCGATCACTAACTCTTAAGCAAAGAAACAAGAATCTTAGAAAACAAGAATCGACTGGTCAAAATGAAAACCAAAGAACCTACACTACTGTTGTCTGTAAAAAATTATTATCCATGATATTTTACGTATACCTGTATGTTATTACTATAATTTGGTGTAGCAAGAAATAATACTTTCCAATTTAGGCTGAATTGCACCTTCTGCATGAAAGAGAAGAGAAGTTGGCCATTCAAAAGAAAGTAGGACAACTTGAAGAAGAAAAAGAAGCAGCTGAGACAAAAAGACTTGAATTAGAGCAAGCACTGGAGGAGTTTGTAAGATCAACTGACAAAAAAGGAGCATTAGCTGCCCTGGATAAAAAATCTTCCTTTGAGCAAGGTAAACAAAATAATTATTCTTGTAGTGTTTTGAAGAAAGCAGTTTTGTCAAAAAACCAAAAATTGGGTACATGTTTAAGCTTAATATAATATATTAATATATTATTGTGGGAAAACAAATGAAATAAGGTTACATACACAATGGATGGCCTGGATCTCTTGTGAAGAGATTTGTGTCAGTCTTTTGTGTTAACTAAAAACTAATTGGAGAAGAAAATAATGACTTACCAGTGACATTTGGCTTTTAAGGTGGCCCTAATGTGGTTTTGCAGGCTCAATACTTCCCACATTTGAGCATAAACTATGTTGTCATTGACAAAGATTTGGAAAAATTACCACCTCAGCTGCATTAGATAAGGTTGAAAAATTGTTATGATCAGGGTTACATTGTTATCAGAGTTGTCAGCAATAAAGTGATGCCATTACATGTACCTATTTTACTTGCAGCTGTATTTCCGGGCACTGGGAACTTTTCCTCCAAAATCATTCAAGGGAGCTTTTTCCTCCAATAGCCACCTCAGTGTTTGTGAAGTTTTTTAAAAGCAAAAATTATCTATGAGAGTTATCAAGATATTTTTGCAATGGCATTTTTGTTTTACAAGTACGGTAAAAACTGGATAATCCTGGTGTTCTTCAGCCATTGTCTGTATCTGTTATCTGCGCTTTTGAAATACAATTTCACCTCATAGTAGTTTCAGTCTCCTTTCATAGAATTTATACATGTAAGTGTTGTATGAATAGAAGAATTTGATGGTATAATAATAGCAATAATTTATTGAATGAGGCTGAGTATGATATGAAGAATTCTGCAGATCGAGGCTGAGCCTTTTTAAAATAGCCAGGGCTGTCAATAAGGGCCGGTAGCCGGCCAAAACCGCCGGCTAGTTAGCCATCCTTAGCTGGCTACTTTCAACTCCTTCTACTATAACTGCTAACAAAAAATAAGCACCATCGAATGAAATTGAACGCATATTTATAAAGGATTTAGCTCTGTGAAACGTGTGAACCGTGCGATGTCGTGGAACGCCTGGGACATTTCGACGGCATCGTTCCCAGTCTTGCGTGTATTCTGATGAAATAACATTGTGTCCGCAGTGGAAAATACCTCTTGAAAACCACTGAAAATGCCATTTCCCAGTCTCTAAATTTCAAAATGTCCCTAGATGCTTGGCCCTCAAGAGTCTGTGCCTTTGGTGCGAGTTCCAAAGCCGCCTTCTATTCATTACCAGCCTGCTACCTAAAAACGTTTTGACAGCCCTGAATAGCATCAACGTAGAATAACTGTAATAAAATATATTTACATGTATGTGTCCTCCACTTCTCCTTTTGATCATAAATAGATGATGGTGAGCCAGAAGAAGAGTTAGAAGGCAGCGGCACAGTGTCAACTATTGTAGGCTCCACATCAGAGGAGTCAGGTTTTGTTAATGTTATGAAAATACTTGAAGAGGAAAGATACTGCATGGAAAGAAGACTTGATCTCATAACTAAGGTACTTTATTTATTTAAATGAATATAAGATCTTTCCATTGTAAAAGCAAGTTACTCAATTGCAACCTAACCTGAAAAATATATCAGGGGTTCAATGGGATTCAAACCTATGAACGGCTCTGTGTTAGCACTGCTTTATTATACAAAAAAAATGTTTTTTTTTTTCCTTTTTACTTGTTTTGTTTCTATTTGCTCTGCTCTAAATGTTTTCTTCTTAAATTGCACGTACTGTGTTTTTAGCTCTTTAGGAACTTAAAGTGATCAGTGTCTCCTTTTCCTTGTAATAAATTATCAGTTCTTTATTTTATTAAAACAGATAAGTGATGAGAATTAAGAACATGATCACACAAGAGGTATCAACAATGTCTCCCTGTTTCTCTCTGGGAAACATATAGGGGCAACAATGAGAAATTAAATATTGATATTTGGCTGTATTATAAGGCTTAAAGGCCTTGCAAAGCTTTAAATGTCAAACTGGGTGATATGACCTCTGCTGTGTATTTTCCCACTTCTTTTTACATATGAGTGAAATATGTTAAAATAACATTCAACAGCTAAATGGTTTGTTTTCAATAGCCATTTTAATTCTTATCAGAATTTTCCTTTGCTTTTTTTTAATTCTAGGAACGTGACTCATTACAGAGCAAGGTGGAAGAATTAGAAGAAATGTTGGAGGCAGAAAAGGAGCAACAACAGAAAAAGGCTGAGGAGATTAGCTCAGATGAAGATGCTGAACATGCTAAGCATATGGCAGAAGAGTCATTAATGATGCATGTGGAAGCTTTGCAGGAGGAAAATGAAACACTCAGGTAAAGAATAATACTCTGTGATGACTAATAATTATTTTGACTAACTGTGCATGCAGAAAAATAACCTACAACAGAGACTCATTTGGTTAACTTTAACTGCATTGGTGTAGGAACTTTTTCTTTATGAATCCTTCTATACCGTTGCTAAGTATCTCTAGCTTGTGTTCTGCACATTGGTGTTCTATGGAAGGACTATCCTGACCCTCTACTATGCAGGAATATATAATGTACATGTAGTTGAAGAAGAATAGCTTGAGAAGTGTATAGGTAACCTAGAGCTTCTTAAAGAACCTAGTTGAAGAAGAATAGCTTGAGAAGTGTATAGGTAACCTAGAGCATCTTAAAGAACCTGATATCCCATGGCTTTGATTGTGACTGACTTTCAAACTGTCAAACAGTATGGCTGACTGACTGAGTGGCGGGCTGACTGACTGACCAAATGACAAAATGTTTGGCTGACTGACTGACTCACAGACTCACTAACAAACTGTTCACCTGACTGACTGACTGACTGGCTCGCCGACTGACCGACTAACTGACTTACTGACTTACTGACAGGCTGACTTACTGTAACTGACTGACTGACTGACTGAAAGACTGACTAAATAACTGACTGACTGACTTTTATATAAATATAAGGGGATATGTGTGGTCTGTCTCATCAGCACTCAAGCTCACAGCTATACATATATTTTCTTAAGTTAACATACATTTTATCTTTTTATGTGATTCTTTTTGGTTCTGTGTTTAAAAAATTCACTTGTTACTTGTCCCTTATATAATATATATTCCTTTTCTTCTCTGTCTTTTACTTTTCTTTTTTGATAATAATAATCAGAGCATCCCTAGAGCTGGAGCAATCAGTAGTGGCAAATTTGAAAGAACAAATGAAGCAAGCTCCCTTGAATGAGAAAGTAAGTTTTACACTGTATTTTTATTAGCATGAGTAAACAACCGACATTTTGTGACACCATCACTGGTTTCCCTGTGAAACAACATCTGAGGAAAGAGCGCAGAAATTCCAAATTGATGACATGTCCCTAACCAGATCTGGGTAGTGCTTCTGATTGGTTAAAGCAATAGTCGCTTAATTATAATTGTTATTTTCCTTCTAAGCACAACCAGTCAGAAGCACTACCCAAATCTGGGTAGTGACGAGCATGCAAAGAAAGTTGTGTCCGATAGCCCAGGGCCTGTTGATTTTGCTATCGGGCTAGTAATTTTTTTTCTTAACTTGCCCAGCAGTCAAGTGCTGTTTTTGGGGGGAATTCAAATTACAGAAGGATTGTAATCAATCCTGCTAATCAAAAAGGGTTTTGGGGCTAGTACATGCTACTACAGCTTGCCCGAATGGCAGGCTGTAAAACTAAATTTCTTTCCACCCTGGTAGTGACGTGTCAACGGTATGGAATTTCTGTCCCCATTTATCAGTTGTTATTTGACAGGAAAACAATTGGTGGGGTTGCAAAATGTTGGCCTTTTTTTCTGTCTGTATTTGTACTAAAACAATATTCCCCTATTTGGCCTGGTTCCCTGTGTGGGCAGCACATACGGCTAGTATTTTAAATGAGTGCCATTGTATTGTACTTTTCAAACCAGAGCCAGAGGTGTTAACTGGAAGTCTTACTGATGTGATTATAATCTGTGTGCTCTATGTAATGAGTCCAGATGATTTAAAACAATCTGAAGAGATCAGGACTACTGAGAGTTTTTTGTACTTACTAAAAATCAAATTTTTCATCTCTTGAAGGAGAAAATTTGAGTTATTGCGTTTTAAATGCTAACAGAGTTGGCTCTTCCTATCCAGACGACTGAAATGAAGTTCTGTTGCTTAGAAGCTTTAAAAATCTTTAAAACATAAAAGAGTTGTCCAATGAAATCTTTGTTCAGAAAACTATTGTTATTTTCTTTTTTCCTAGTAACATTGCAAGAATAATAGATTAAACTTGCTCGGCATTTTAAAAAGTTGTGGTATTTAAATCGTCGTGAGGCATATATGGAATAGAAAGAGACCAAAATAGAAATTTAAAAAAATAATAACATTAAAAGCTTAAAAACTTTAGTTTCCGACAGCATTCGAACCAACGACTTAAACTAGGCTCTTAATAACTGACATATTATAATATAATCAATCAGACGACCATGAAAAGTAAATTCTGATCACAGAATCCAACATTTCAGCTTTTCTCCAAAGATGAACGCATAACGTACCTGGAGACGAAAGTCGCCCAGCAACAACAGAATCTTCATCTGTTTAAAACAATGCTACAGCATAAAGAAGTTTATGTTTCAGAAGATGAGGTGAAGGCCAACTCTTCTTTCCGTTTTTTAACCAAACTGTGGTGTAGCCATTGTGAGATAATGAATAAGGGAATCCCATTGACAGAAACGTTTCAGTTGGATTCTCAAGTAAAGTCGAGGAAACTTTTAATAACGAGTGAAAGAAATACCCCTCTTAGATAAATACTACCTTCTCCCTATTTCTCTCCCCCCCCCCCCCCCCCACTTTTTTTCTCTTTCTTTCTTCTCATGGTTCCTTTGGGCTTCCTCGCCAATTAGCTTTATTTAGTTAAAATTCTGTAATTTCATATATAGAAAAGGCTCACGCAAGAGAACCCAAGCGAATACCCTTAGGACCAGAAACAGTCTCCATTTAAGAAGAGTGTCAGCTTAACGGAGGTTTAAAATGCAATTTTGTTTGCTGGTGGGACTACAAGCAATTGTCCTCTTGCGGAAGGCGTCCGCTTGTAAGAAGTGTGGGTTACCGAGGTTCGACCTGCATGACACTGTCCCACTGTCCCCTTTAAAACAGGTTGACTTACATACGGAAAGTTAAGAATTTGTGTTCATAGTGGGGGGCTTAAAGGGTTAAAAGTCACTGATTATGATTTGGTCACACCTTTGAGAATAAATTTATGTCTTTTCCCGTGTTGTTCAATGGCCATTTTGCGTATCAATGATTGTATCAACGTAGTTTACCCCTTTGGGGAACAAGGGTGGTGCAGTGGTGAGAACACTCGCCTCCCAGCCCGGGTTCAAATCCTGGCGTCGTCACCATATCATTTGTGGGTTGAGTTTGTTGTTGGTTCTCTCCCTTGCTCCGAGAGGTTTTTCTCCGGGTACTCCGGTTTTCCCCTCTCCTTAAAAACCAACACTTCCAAATTTCAAGTCGATCTGGAACGCACGGACAAGTTTCAACGAGTTCCTAATTGCTTCGTGGGTAAACAAATTACAAATTACAATTTTAATTTTTTTTCTTAAGAGATCTCCCACGTTCATTGTGCGGCCCCCAGACACTGACAGGCGTCTTTTACAGCTTATGTAGCTGTAACGTAAAAGCCGTTGTATAGGTTATTTGCTCAGATATTCCGTTCTTTGATAATTTTTCTCTTATTGATCGTCAGGGTTTGTAACAATTATTCGATTTCGTTTGCAGAAAGAGTTGCAGTCGGAAATTGGCTCCTTGAAACAAGTCATTGCAGAAGAGAAAGAAAACTCTGCAGGTTAGTGTAACGATTGATTTGTGGCTGTTCTCTAGAACGAGTTTGAGGTGAAAATAGTGGCTGAAAGAAAAGGGAAAGCAAGGTGGGAAGAGAACGCAGGTTATCGAAATGAATTCGTGAGGAATTAATTTTTAACCTCGCAATGATAGTAGAGCTCATTTTTCAGGCTTTAACAGAACAGTATCTTAGTTGCGTGTTCTGACGTAACGTTTGCAGTATATGTCTAGACCAGCGCACCAAAGCTATTTTCTTTAATCTTTGGTCATAGACAAAAGGCAAATAGCGCGAGAGAGCTCCGCTATCAGTCCTCGCAGGCCTGAGTCCGTGCTTGTCATTTTCAGTAGAAATATACATGTCGCTCTGCAGTTTTGCTTTTGCCATGACTCACCAGTTTGGAATGTTTTCCTCAGGTCTACTCAACCAGCTTGAATTGAGTGAAGAGGAAAGCGCGAAACATGCACAGAACGTGAAAAATCTGCAAGAGGATCTTGAAAAAAATACGACAGCTGTTGATTCCTTGAAGCTTCAACTTCAACAAAGCGTAGAAGACCATAGCAAAGTCCTGGAGGAAAAAGATAACGAAATAAGCAATTTACAGCAAGAGTTGATGGATAATAGCTCTGGTTTTGAGATGTTAAATGCCAGCTTCACCGAGACGACCACCCAAGTACAACAACTTCAAGAGCAACTGGCTACCAAAGAAGCTGATGTGGAGAGGCTGGAGAAAGAATTAAGTGAGCGAGAGGCAAGCTTAGAGCAGCTCAAGGGAAGTTATACGGATGTTTGTTCTACAGTCAATGAAATGCAAAGTCTTTTAGCAAACAAGGAAGAAGAATTAAAGGCGTTACAAGATAATAGGGGCTCTCAAGCTAGTGAAATCGAGTCCTTGCGTTCGAAACATGGCGAATTTGTTGATGAGATTCAAAAACTCCGGGAGATTATCGAGGAGAAGGATTCTGAAATTGTTCAGCTTAGAGCAGACTCAGATGGAAAAGACTTGAGTTTCGAACATCTAAGCGCAAGTTTGATTGAGTCTAGCTCTCAAGTAAAAGGGCTTGAAGACGTTGTGCAGGTTAAGGACTCACAACTAAAGGCTATGCAACAGAATTTTGACGAACAAGCTCTTAGTTATAAGGAGTTGACGAAAGTGGTATCTGAAAGTGCGTCACGGCTTGATGATTTGCAAGAGGCACTTGTTGTAAAAGAAGACGAGGTCAATGCAATTAGGTCAGAATTAGTTGAACAGAAAGCCACAAGTAAGGAAATGAATACAAGGTACAATGAGGCAGTTGCGAGGATCGGTGAACTTGAGGGAAATTGTGCGTCAAAAGATGTAGAACTGAAAACGCTTAAAACGGTTTTAGAAGAACAGGGACTACAGTATGAAAAACTGAACCAAAGCTCTGCGGAATCGGACAACCAACTGAAGCAGCTACAAGATTCGCTGATCGGTAAAGAAAGAGAGATAGGCACAATCCAGGTTAGCTTGGAAGAAAAGGATACACGTATTGAAAAACTGGTCTCGCATTGCTCTGATAAAGACGGTCAGATTAAAGAACAACAAGAATTGCTCAGCGTAAGAGACAAGGAATTGGCGACTCTCAAGAACAGCCTAGAAGAACGTGAGAAAAGCTTTCAACAGCTGAGTTCAAATCTAGATGAGGCCAATATCCAGGTGAAACAACTTGGAGAAGGCATAATGGAGAGAGATGGAAAAACTGGCTCACTTGAGAGCCAGCTTGCAGCTCTCGGTCTGAAGCACGAAGAACTGATGTCGAGTTTCACAGAAGCTGGTTCTCAAATAAAAGATTTGCATGATCTGCTCGCAACTAAGGAGAGAGAGTTGCGCGTACTTAGAAGCAGCATGGAAGACCAAGGCTCCAGTTTTCAAGAGCTCACATCTCAGTTAACTGATCAGAGCTCACAGCTGCAAGACCTCAACAGGTCTTTAAGCGATAAACAAGGTGAAGTCAATTCGCTTAAAGCCAGTTTAGAAACGCAGGCGGCAAAGTACAGTAAACTTGAAGCCTCACACAATTCTGAGGTGTCTAGACTTGAGGAGGTCATTACATCGAAAGAAACCGAGAATGTTTCTCTCCAATCGGAAATAAAAGAACATTTGGCCACCGTGAATGAACTAAACACAAGCTTTGATGAGGCAACATCTAGGTTGCAAAATCTTCAAGCAGCTCTTAAAGACAAAGAAGAAGAAGTGGTAATTCTCACCACCGAACTTAAGGAGAAGACTTCCAGCTTTAAGGAGGTCACTGAAAAGCTCGAAGAAACCGGCCAGCAACTTTCTGAATTCCAGGATGTGCTCCATACAAAAGATAATGAGATCGAAATGTTACAATCTAATCTTGAAAGGAAAGTTTCCAGTCTTGAGCAGCTGAATTTGGCCTATAACGAAGTAGCGACCCAAGTGAAAGAATTGCAGGATTTAATTGTAGTAAAAGAAGATGCAGTCAACAAGTTGCAATCGATGCTGGATCAGCAAGTTGCCGACTTGGAGCAGTCGCGTACTAACGTTGCTGAAAACTCTTCCCAAGTAAACGAGCTTCGAGAAACACTTCAGCACAAGGAAGAAGAACTCAACCAGTGGGAAGCTCGTTATTCTGAACAGAAATCAAGCGTTGATCAGCTCGAGTGTCGTTTGGCAGAGACGACTTCTATAGTAAGTGACTTGCGGCAGACATTAGGTGAAAGAGAGGCGGAGATCAGCACACTTAATGAAAATCTGAACGACCAAAGTTTCTACTTTGATTCCCGCTATAGTGACTGGAATGAAGAAATGAATGCCCTTCGCGACCAGCTCTCCGGGAAAGAGGAGGAGCTACTTGCTTTAGAAACTAGTTTTAATGAGAAGAGCACGAGCCTTGAAAACCTTGACACGAGTCTGAACGAGACAAATGCGCAACTCGAGGACGTGAAAAGTCAGCTTGCAGCAAAAGACAGCAAGTTCGCTGTTTTGAAGAAGAAAGCGCAGGCACTGAAAAAGTCCCATGACACTCTGGCCGCTGAGAACGTAAGTTTCAAAAAGGAGTTGGATGAGCTGAGGAAAGAGAAGGAAATTTTCTTGGAAGAAAAAGAAACTATGGAAACATGCCTAGCACAGTTGATCGAATACAAAAATCAGCTACATACCAAGAATCAGGAAATACAGCACTTGGAAAATAAGCTTGGACAGGTGGAAGAGGTCGTACAGTTGGGCAGTGAGGAAAAGGAGGTATTGGTCTCAAAGGTAAGGGAGCTTCAAGCAGCGCTAGATTCCTTTCAGCAACAACGTGACGAACTTGCTTCTCAGCTCAGTAAAACTGAAGATAAAGAGATGGTAATGGAGGAGTCTGCTCATCGCGTCAAGGAAGAGGAGTCTCTGGTTCAATCTGAAAGTGTGAGCCTAAATTCTGATTTGGTCAACTTGAAAGAGCTGTTTAATTCAAAAGAGAAAGAAGTTGATGACCTTCGGAACATAGTGGAACACTTAAAGCGCGTCAATGAGGATCTTAACAAGTCTTCTGAGGAACAGATGGAACAGTTAGAAGTGAAGCTGTTAGCCAAGGAAGAAGAACTAGTTGAGGCAAGTAGAAAATTGGAAGAGTCTCAAACTGTGCGTGATGAAGACGTTTTGAACGAATACAAGTCTAAGTTTGAGCAAGAAAAAGATGAGTTGTTAGCGAAGCTGGAGACAACTTCAGCTGAAAACGTTTCGTTAAAGAATGAGCTCTCGGAAGGTGCAGCAAAGTATAGCGATTTATCATCAGAGTACGAGAATGTTAAGGTAGATTTAGAAAGAACCAAAGATGATTTGAACTTGAGAGATACCCAGATGGAGTCACTTCAAGCGGAGGTTTCTGAACTTACGAATGTTATAAAAGAAAGTGTCACTGCATCTCAGAACGAAGAAGAGTTGAGAAAGGAAATCCAGGCTAAGGCAACGAAAGTGGTTGAGCTCCAAGAGGAACTAAAACAACAGGAGGAATTATTGAGCGAAAGAGATCAGGAAGCTGTCGAACTTACCAATTTATTGTCAGAAAACACAAAAGCACTCTTTGCAGCTAATAGCAGGCTAGCGGAACTTACTAGACACGAGAGTGAATTAGAAACGTCCATTGGGCAAGCGGACGAAACTACTAGTAGTCTGCAGGCTGAACTTAGTGATATTAATTCCAGGCTGCAGCAAGTTTGGCAAGATAATACAGCATTGAAATCTGAATTGTCTGATCTCAAGGATACGTTGAGTTCTTCTAACCGGGAATTGGACGCGCTAAGAATAGAAAGGGATAGCCTTAAAGAAGAGCTCACGTCAAAGAAGGAGAGCATTAGTAGCGCTGAGAAAGACAACTCTGAGCTAAAAACAGTCATTGAGGAAATGTTAGGTAAGGAGCAGCAGCTTTACAAAGAACTGGAGGAAACAACTGGCGAACTTAACAGGTTAGATTCTCTTTGTAAAGAGCAACAACAAAAACTTCTAGAACTCAATGAGGAACTTGACAAAAATAATGAAACGTTATTAGCGGCTGAACAGATGGCTGATAAGTTGAAAGAACAAGAAACTTTCTTCAATGCTGCTAAACAGGAAAGGGATAATTTTGAGACTCTTTTGGACGAGACGAACGCCAAACTAAGTCTGGTGTCTGCAGAAAAGGCCTCTTTAGAACTGGAAATTCTCAACGCAAAGGATAGGTTAGCTGTATTAACATCTGAGCACGAACAGAGTGTTGCAGAGTTAGAAAAAACAAAGCAACAACTACACGACAGTGAAGCAAACGTGCAAACGCTTAAGGACGAGATATTAAGTACAAAGCAAACTCAAGCTGAAAAGATCATACCTCAGGAAGTGGGATTGTCAGAAATAGCCCCTCAGTGGGAGCTTCCTTTGGGCTCTTCTTCTGACGAAACGGCGGTCCTTCCATCTCAAGGAAGACAATTGGATAGTCAGATAGAGCAGCTTCAGCAAGAAAAGGAAAATTTAACGGCGGAACTGACAGAGCTTAAATCAGAGTTAAACGATGCAGCAGAAACGAGACATGCTGCAGAAGCAGAGCTTACCAGTACAAAGGAAAGACTGAATGAATTGATGGTGCAACACGATTGGGTGACATCTGAATTGGAGAGCTTAAAGGAAGAGTTTAGCGATCAGGAGAAAGAGTTAGACAGTGTCAAACAACAACTTGCTGAAGCCAACAGTTCTAAAGGGGAATCACAAGAAGTTGCTGGTAGTGAATTGGAAGAGAGATGGCCTAAAAAAGAAGACGAGCTTGTACAGATGAGGGACAACTTTGAAGATGCTGTGAGCAAAAAAGTGGAGGAAGTGGCATTGGCCAAAGATCTCGAGAAGGCTCAAGTCACTGAACAGCTTACAAAGCAGTTGGAAGAGACCAAGGCGCATAAAGATGGTGTGATTGCTAAGTTGAAGGACAAAATAAGAGAGAAGATTGACTTAAACAAGAAACACACTGCAGAATTCAGGTTAAAGTTGACAAATGCCCAGAAAGAGAAAGATGAAGCCCTTCAGAAGCTGCAGTGTCAACTGGAAGACGCTCAGAAGGAGAAGGAAGAAACACTGCAGAAGCTTCAGACTTACGAAGAAGAAAAGGAAACGGCAGTACAGGAGCTTAGATGCCAACTGGAAAACGACCAGAAAGAGAAAGAAGAAAGTATAAGGGAACTTCAGTCTCAACTAGAACTTCAAATGCAAACATCTGAACAACTTTCAGCCGCGTTGGATCAAGTACGGGAAAACGTCAAAACAAAAGATGATGAGATGGAGGCTCTAAGAAGCAAACTTGTTGACTTGGAGAGTGAGGGAGAGCAGAAGGACCTGAAATGGCAAGAAGCTCTGCTTGATTTGCAGAATCTTCAACTGGAGATTGAAAAGCGTGAGCAGGAGAAAGTAGAGTTGGATTCCCGCCTGCAGGCTAGCGTAGGGCAAGAAGAGTATGACAAGTCAATTACTGACAGGAACAAGCTTATTGCTAATCTAAAGAAAAGGCTGAAAGAGGAACGAGCAGCAAAGAAAGAAGAGATTAGCAAGTTCCAGGGTTCTCTTGCAGAGAAGGATGCAGAGGCAGAGCAGCTGAAGGTAACAGAATATTAAAATAAATAAATAATTAAATAATGATTTAGAGGTAGCACATGCACTTGGTGGTTCTTGTCTAACATTTTTGGTCGTATTGGAATTTGCAAGTGTTGGTTTTTGAGGAGAAGGGAAAATCGGAGTACGCGGAGAAAAACCTCACGGAGCAAAGGAGAGAACCAACAACGTTATGCGGTCGCGAATTCTCCCACCACTCACCTTATCGCCACACTTCCCCCTTCCCATGCCTTTGCTCCCGTAAGGTAATTACCCCCTGTGCAGTGCCTTAGGTTGAGGGGACAACGTGGCCAACAATGGCGGATTATATGATATAGCAACAGACGTTTCGGAACTACTCTTCCGTTAGATCTTATGCTGGAATCTTGGATTGTGTGTGGTTAATATCTGACGTTGCAGCCACGCTGCTGGTGTGGACATTTCATGGGGCAAACAAGAATAATTTTTTCAACAAAAACTGTTCTTTCTTTTATTTTAGCATTTTCCACCAGTTGTTAGGACAACTGTTGGATTTATCAGCCACACACTGCTCACAATTCCTTTATTCACTTGGTGACGCTTACTCGAAACCTGGGATTTTGGTTCCCTTCATGATAGCGATTTTATCTTGTCAGTGTAGTTGATAAAATCCAATTGTAAAGTTTTAAAATCTCGTTGTTCGCATCAGGTATTGCATGCTGAGGAGCTTTCTGAGGTGAACAAAAAGCTTCAAGCTTCAGTGGACGACAACAAAACCTTGGAGGAGAAACAAGAGGCTCTTCAACATGATCTTACTGACGCTGAAGACGAGTTGATCGTTATGAGGAAAACGGTTGAGAATCTAGAAAATGAAAAGAATGAACTGGAAAGAACGCAAGACCAACTGAAGAAGGAACTTGAAGAACAAGGTAAGCAATGGTCTCGTAAATAGTAAATATTACCGTCAATAACCTTAGCCAAGAACTACATGGCATCCAAAGTGTAGCCCAAAATTTATATCGGAATGTAACAACAAAGATTTGCAAGAGAAATCTGGATTTCATTCTGCCATAGTTTACTCAGCCTAACCCTTGGATGTTGTTTACTAGAAGTACAATTTTTGTTTCTAACTTTTCCGCAATTGAAAAAGATGCTGCACAATATTAACGGTGCGTTAAACTGCGAAGTCACTTCATTTTGCCATTTCCGTTTTCTTTATGAGGCAGGCTGTACAACAGGTATTACTTAATTTAGTATAACGGGCATGAGCGGCATTGATTGTAGAATAAAATACAAACTGTGGGAAAGGTTTGAAAGTGGAAAGAAAACGGCGGCGTCTCCTAATGGAAAAAAGCCACCGAAAAATTGTTTAAACGGGGTCAAATCATTGTCCAGTTTCTTGAATTTGCAGTAGAACAGCTTTCTTAGTTGTTGATTGAAGAACAGTCAGTGTGTATTTAGGAATCCTTTGTAGTAAGTCTGGAAGCCAGCGTATACTCGATAAAGAAGTTTGTTACATCCCTCTTAACTTCAATTAGCATGTAACCGTTGAAGAATGGCTATCATATTGTGTAGCTATAGCATACCATATTTCTGAATGGCAACTTGGTCATTGCCCTCAATTACTCAGTGCTGCCTCTCATTAGTTTATCAGGAGGCTGTCATTTCGCATTAAAACAATACCACGTCTTCTCTTCGTTGCCTCTCTTTGCTGCTTTTGCTGCGCCATTTTGTGCGAAAAAATACACTTACCCCTGTCGCTGCTGTCCACATCCTGTCTATTTTTTACTCAGCGCGACTTGCTTCCTCTGTCAGTTGCCTACTACATTATTTTATTATGAATATGGATATCCTATTGCATCTCGTGTCAAAGAAATCGCAGTTATGAAAGTCCTAAACATCTTACACATATTAATTACGCTCAGAGCTACTTGTTTGCCTTGTTGTTGTCTGTTTTCACTCTGTGTATAATTGTGATCTGTGCTTATGCTGCTGGCTAAAGATTGCACTCATCTCAGTCTCTAGCAATTTGACTCTTAACGCCACTTTCTTCTTTGTTTCTCGCACAACTTCGCAAGTGTTTGTCTCATGGGTAATCCTACTCGACACTAAAATGCCCATATATGACATTGTTTGGCCAATTTCATCAAGTAATCGTATGCTACATGTGCTCGTGTTAAGATGCACGTTGAAGGAACGACCCGACACAGCTAATCGCATACGTTATCACTACCACGTTGTTATGCTGTCCTTGATTTGAATCACTAGTCTCGTTGCACTTAAAATGTAATCACGGCTCATAAGCACTTCTCCTACACGTGATACCGAACATCTCAGAGAATGAGAGCTCATGTCTTGAAAAGCCTTGATAAGCACATTATAGCAATGCTGACACTAGTGAGGTAAGTTGGTCTGCGCTTACCTTTTGTCTTGTTCTCATTTTCATTCGTTGCATTGCACTACAGCTTCTTTATTGAGTTGTTTCATATAAATCAGTTAACGTGTAAATGGACATAAAACGCAATGTAATTAATGTGTTAAAGCTATTTGTATCCCACTCGACATTTTAATTGTCGTAATAGATTTTTTTACTTGTTACTATCCAGTCTATCAGACGAAAAAACTAAAAAACAAATCCAGTAGCAAGCGTTTCCGTGCGAGTTCGTCGAGAAAGTTGGGACCAGAGCAAAAAAAGAGGAATGCTGTCGCTCCAACTTTCACGCAATAAATCGATCGGAAACGCTTGCTACGCTGGCTGCATAACGTGGGTTGCCACGTTGTCCACGGTCAAGAAAAAGTCAGGGAAAGATGTGTTTTCGTGATCTGCAAAAGCAGAGGACGAAAAAGAAATGAAATGTTTGATTTTGTGAAAGAGAGGGAACTTTGCAACTTCATTAACTTTTTTCAATAGTGTGCTAGCAGAAATACATACTGTTGATATTTTTACCACAGTTTCCCCCATGTATTTTTTTTTCGTTTTAATAAAACCACTGCAAATCAAAATTTAACTATGATTCACGTTCTCTTTGTAATGTAAATACTTTTTTATCTGATATCACTGACTGAAATGTTCATACTCTAAACAACCCGCTTCCTATCCACACGTTTGTGTTAAATAAAGGAATAAATACATTTACTTCGCGTTTTTGATAAAGTAGCATAAATTCCGTAAATAACGAATTTAAGATCTACCCAAGCCTGCTTCAAATTTACTAATATAACGTCCTTTTATAATCCGATCGAGAATTACGTTGAGCTAGCAAAAAATCCGAAGTAAATCCTAATTCGTATCTTAAAACTCCATGGCACAATATCCATTTTATGTTCTCTTTGCGTTTTCGTTTTATATGCTATCTTGAACGGCTCAGCTTTCTTATCCTTTCTTCCTTCATTTTTCCATTGCAGAAGATGACTTTACCTCCAGCGTCGACGCACTGAGCTCTCAAAAGGAAAAAGCTGACAAGCTCATTGAACACTTACAGCAAGAGTTGGATGCGCGTAATAACGAAATGACTGCAATGAGAGAAAACGAGTTAAGTCAAAAAGAAGAAAAAGAACTACTCCTTAATGAAGTTCAGCAGCTTAGCGAAGCGGTTGAACTTCTTAAAGAGAAGGGAGTAAATGCTGAAGGACTGAAAGAAGAGATGGATGCTTTGACCGATGAGAAGGCTAAGCTAGAAGAGCAACTTTCATCTGCTGAGGAGGAGCTTTCGCAGTTGAAACAAGTAAACGAGCAGCTACATATTGATGTTGAAAACGCAAAGAATATGGTAGCCTCATCTGCCCTGGAAACCGTAACTGGTGGTGAAAGCACTGACGCCTTTATGGCAGGTTTCTCTGAGGTCGTAAGTGGCACCTCTCTGCTTGAAGACACTCTTTCAGAGGAAGCGTCCCCAATTGTTGAAGAGTCCATTTCTTTACAGTTGGAAACACCGTTGAGTTCACCATCTGTGGATCCTACTAGCAGTGAAGAGCTTGAAAATGTAAGGCGTGAAATGTCAGAAATCCAAGCTGAACTTTCAAGGGTAAAAACCTTGAATGAAAGGTTAAAAGCGAAGTTGAGAGCTCAGATGAAAAAAGAAAAGACCAAATCTGGATCTACTGGAGACTACGATTCCAGTGAAATGAAAGCAGACATTGACAAAGCTCGTCAGGACAGACTCAATGCTGAAAAGGCAATTCATGAACTGCGTGAACAATTAGATGAAGTGGTTCGCCGCAAAGATGGCGTCATTGGCGACCTCAAGACAAAGGTGCAGCAGCTCTTAGACGAAAAGGCAAGAAATGATGCTCTTGTTGAAAAGTATGAAAAGCTAGTGGCTGAGAAAGACGAAGAAATTAACCGGCTATCAGAAAATGCTGTTGCCCAGGTTCAAGAGCTGAAACAAAGCTATCAGCTCCTTAGTGAAGAAACGAGAAAGAACGCAGAAGAGTATGAGCAGATTCTCACTGATAAAGAAGCCGAGATTCAAAAGTTGAAAACAGAATTTGCTAATGCCGAAATGGAGGCTGAGCTGCTTAACGGCAAGCTACAAGAAGCACAACAGTCTTTAGAAGAACTCAACAAACTCAAAAGCAACTTTGATCACATTGTGTCTGGTCTCCGTGAAGATCTCCAACAGGCACTCGAAGAAAAGGCGGCCGCTGACCAACTGGCCCACGAATTCCGAGTTCAGCTCAAAAGAAACGAGTCATCCTCCAACCAGGATGTCAATGTGCGGAACGATGTCTCCGATATAAGCCTACAAGCAGAGAGACCACAGCTGGATTCTAAACTTCAAGCTTCCCTGGAAGAAGTTGCCTCATTGAAAGAAACGTTGGTGAGTGTTACGAAAGAGAAAGAAGAACTTGAAAGGAATCTAGAAACACTTAAAGAAAAAGGAATAAACGATTCTGAAGAAACAAAAGTTCGACAGGCTGCAATAGATAGCAAGGATGGAGAAAATACTACGGAGCAGGAATTGCTTTCTCTTGCCCATGATACACCGGAGTCCTTAAATGACGTTATTTGGTTGCAAAGCGAGTTAAAGAAAACGATCGAACTGAACAAAAAGTTGAAAGCGGCTTTAAAGAAGAAACGAACGCGATCAGGTTCAAGGGAAGATGATGCGTCTAACGAATTAAAAGTAGAACTCGAGAGGGCTAGAGTTGCAAAAATTGACAGTGACAGACAAGTGACGGAGCTCCGCTTGGAACTTGATAATTTCGTGAAAGACAAAGAAAAAATTGTTGCTGCACTTAAGTCCAAAATTGATAGATTACTTCAAGAGAAGGAGCATTTTAGTAGTTTGATTGAACAACATGAAAAGCAGCTGTTAGAAAAGGACTCTCTTATGCGTGACTTGACCGAACAGTTTCACACCTTGGACCTAGAAAATGAAGCTTTGAAGAAAAATTTGGAAAATACGTCGGCAATGCTTGCAGAACTACAGCTAACTGAACAAGCGAACATGGAATTGGAAAGACGACAAGAGAATGCCCAGTCACTCATTAATGATAACAATATAAGAATATCCGAACTGGAGAGTGAACTAAGTAATACGAAAGAAAAGTATGAGAAAGAAATTGAGGTCTTGAAAGAAGACCATGAAGTTTTATTGTCTGAGAAAGTAAGAGAGGCCGATGAGGCTATAGCGCAACTGAGACACAGCAATACTGAGCTTCAACAGGATATCCAGGCCGCAGTTGACGAGAAAGGTGTGATAGAAAAAGAACTCTTAGAAGCTAAATCTGAACTTGAGCGAGTTGTTCAAGAGTCTTATCCACTTATTGAAGAGAAGGACGGGAAAATCAAAGAGCTTGCTGCCCTGATAGAATCAAAACAAAAGGAAGCAGATGAAATAATCGCACAGCTGCAAGAAAATGAGGACAAGTTACAAGAAGAGATCCAGGTATTGAAAGTTACGACTGAAGAAAATAAGAACCAGCTTGAACAGTTACAGTCAAAGCATGAAGAACAAATGCAAGAATTTGAGCGTCGTATGGATGAGAATCACCAACAACTGCAGGAGGAAAAAGAAAAACGTCAAAACGAAAGGAATGACTTGGAGGAAAAACTCCAGGAACTGCTGATGCGAAGCCAAGAAAATACCAGTAATTTAGAACAGGAACTCGCTCAATCTAAGTCGGAAATTGAGAGTTTGAATACTCAACTCCAAGTCGCGGCACGAGAAAAGCAGGACATCGAGAAACTGCGAAGTGACTTTAATCATATCATATCAGGACTTCGCGAAGATCTTCAGCGGGCGCTCGATGGCAAAGCAGCAGCAGATGAAATTGCACATGAATTCCAGGTTCAGCTCGAGAACTTGCGAAAATCAGGCACTGAAGCTTCTGACAAAACCGATGGAACATCAGCGCATCAGGAAAACATGATTTCAGAGATGCTGGAAGCAGCACAACGAGAGGTGGCGGACGTTAGAGCTGCTTTAGCCGCCACCGTGAAGGAAAGGGACGATTTGCACGATAAAGTTAATGGACTGCAGGTCATGCTTGAGCAGAGCAATCAGAAAGAGCTCATTGCCCGTGGTGACAGTGGTATTAAGGATATTGACAAAGAGAATGCTGAGAGGCCTTTACAAGAGGTTATCGTACAGTCTTCCGAGGACAATCAGCTCACTGCTTCTCCTGTCAATGAAGGGGAAGTAGAACTTGAAAATATGAAGAACGAAATGCAAAGGATAAAAGGACTCAATGAAAAACTAAAGGCAAAGTTGAGAACCGTCATGAAAAAGAAAAGAGTTAAGTCGGAATCGGGCGAGGAAGACCTTAATGAACGCGAAAGAGTACAAAATCAACTTGAAAAAATCCGTCAAGAGAAGATTGAAAGCGAGAAGACCTGCCAGGAACTGCGAGTTGAATTAGATGCGTTTGTGCGTCAAAAGGAAAATATTGTCAATGAGTTAAAAGGCAAAGTTGGACAGTTGAACATAGAAAAAGAAAAAAGCATCAGCTTGATTGAAAAATTGGAAAAACAGATTGAGGAAAAGAATGCACGGCTGCAAGACCTGCAAAATGATGTTGGAGCGCTGGAAAGTGATAATGACCAAGCTTGGAAGAATGTCGAGGAATTGAGACAAGAGAATGCCAACTTGTGTGTCGAGATAGATGACCTTGTTTCTCAAAGAAGTGAAAGTCAGAGAGAGTGCAGTCAACTTAAACTTGAACAGGATAAGGTGGTTCAAGAGTATGAATTTCTGGTGGAAAAGAAAGACAAAACCATTGCGAACTTGGAGAAAGAGCTGGAGGACACAACAGAAAAGTATAAAACCGAAATTAGGGCTACAAGAGATCAACATGAAGGATTAATATTCCAGATCCAAAGCAATGCTGACACTATAGAGAAAGAGCGATTATCGGCGTGCAGAGAGGCTGAACAGTTGAAGAGTCGGTTACGTGAACTGAACGAAGAGAGAGAGGATATCGGAAAGCTGAAAGTCAATTTTGATCATATTGTCTCAAGTCTTCGTGAAGATCTTCAACATGCTCTGGAGGGTAAAGCGGCGGCCGATCAAATCGCCCATGAATTTCAGGTTCAGCTGAAGCGTCTGGAGAAGATATCAGGAAAGCTCAAAACGCAGTATAGCGATGTGGCCGTCGATACCTCGGATATAGAAAGGAGGGAGGAAATAACACAGCAAACGTTTGAAGCAGTTCAGAAGGAAGCTGAGGGGCTGCGCGACGCTCTGCAGTCTACTGCCGCAGACAAAGCAAACCTGGAAAACAGGATAAGAGTTCTAGAAGCCGAGGCTCACGATAGAGAGTTGTCCGACCGCTCGATTAAAACAGACGAGGCGGATGGAGATCGAAGAGAGGTCGTGTCAGAGGCTCTATTTAGGTCGCCAGAAAGTGAGCTACTTTTAGCTTCTCCGCCAGAACGGCCTACTTTCTTTGACAGTTCTTCTGATAATGAAGACGTTCAGAAACTTAAAGATGATTTGTCTAAGGTTCAGGCTGAACTGGAGAAGTTCAAAACAGTCAACGAGCGATTAAAGGCGAAATTGAAGGCGATAATAAGGAAATCAAAGGATACAAAGTCTGAAATAGGAGGCGAAGGAGGTATCCAGGAACTAAAGGATGAACTAAACAAAACGCGCCAAGAAAAATTTGAATGTGAAAAATCGGCGCAGCAGTTGAGAGTTGATTTGGATGCGTTTGTCAGAGAAAAGGAGAAACTTGTGAGTGAGCTTAAGGAAAAAATACAGCAAATGATCGCAGAAATAGAGGAGAGCAATACCCGAAATGAAGAGTATCAAAATCTTCTCTTGGAAAAAGATACTGAAATCGGTAACCTTAGTGGACAAGTAAGGTCTCTAAGTGAAGAAATTAATGAGGTCAGTCGTGAACTCGAGAATAATGTCACCGAAAAGCAGAATCTGAATGCAGTCTTGGAACAAGTTCAACTACAGAGGATTAAAGTTGAGAAGGAGCTGCAGGAGGCGAAGATTGCTTTGGATCATCTCCTTCAAGGTGATAAACCTTTACTGGACGAGAAAGACCAACGTATAGCCGTCTTAGAGGCAGAGTTATCAAATCAAAAAGAATTGTATGTAGGAGAAGTAAACAGTTTGAAAGATCGTTATGGAGCTGTGATATCTCAGCAACAAAATCATGCGGACAATCTAGAGCAGGCTCTGACTGCTTCTGGTAAAGAAGTAATACAGCTGCAATCACAGCTTCATGCGTTGGAAAAAGAGCGTGAGGATATTAACAAACTAAGAAAGGACTTTGATCACATCGTGACTGGGTTGCGTGAAGATCTACAGAGTGCCCAAGAGCGGACAGCGGCAGCTGATGAGATCGCTTACGAGTTTCAAATGAAGCTCAAAAGAGCAGAAAAGTCGGCAGTGTCATCAGAAGTAGAAGTCCAAGACATCTGCATTGGTACGGAGGATTCCTATTACCTTTCAGGCAAGGAAAGTGAGATTCAGGAATTGCATGCTGTTTTGGATCATCTCAAAGAGGAAAAAGAAGAATTGGAAGAGAGGGTTGCGGGTCTTGACGAAGTTGTGCAAGATAGGGAAGGTACTTTTTGAAAAGATCTTTTTATTTCCGTTCACTCGATATATAAACCGTATCAATTCTCTCGCAGCAATGTGCGTTGTCGTGTGTAAGGTCCTTTTAGCAGCCTATTACAGCTCCAGGTTGCGCTTTTAGAAAAAATTGAAGAGCCCTTGTGCTCTGAGCGTGTGAAACACAGGACGCCCAGCAGAGGAATTCTCTGAAAAAATATTTCCTAGTCGCCTGAAGAAAAAAGTAGGGCGCCAGAGACCAATGGGCACTGCTACCTCAGAGAAATGAAGCGTCTTCGATAAGTTAATGCAACGTCGTAAGGTTAATTCTTTATTTCTGTTAACAACCCTTCTATCCTCTAATTATTTGTGTCACAAAGTCATATAAGGAGCGAGTGCCGGGTTAGCAGTCTTACACCCCTGTGAATCACTGAATTGATTGGCCTCATGGGTCCTGTCCTCCCCGTCTTTTTAGTCATTGCAGCCTTTCAAGTCATCACGATCGTAGTTGTCCGTGTTCCTTATATCGTTTATCTTCAGTTATTTCTGGGCGTTGTGGTGTTGTTGTTGTTGTTGTTGTTGTCTTTTTTTTAGCTGTGTCATTTGATCAATAGAAAATTTGAATGCTTTCTTGCCCGCCTGCACAGGGATTTTAAAGTTACTGCGAGACGAGTATAATTTTATTGCTTTCCTTTTAACCCTTGAAGCCCCAATAGTCACCCACATCCAATTTCTCCCAACAATAACACTGTCTGATCAAGCAGACAGGTCACGAGAGTGAATGAAATGATCACCAAAGATGAAATGTTGTGATGTTAGAACAAATTCTCTCAAGCAGTACCATAAGGAATGTATGAAGAACAGTGTGGAGAAAATGCATGTTGATGTTGGGGCTTAAAAGATTAAAAGCGGGAAGGCGGGGCAGCGACTGTAGCTTAAAATTTAATCTCTTGTCACATTTCTTTTTAACGCGTACATTCTCACGATGCATTTTGAATTATCTGCAGGTGACATCGAGGAAAAGCAACAACAAATTCAGGATTTACAGGCTGAAGTTGAAAGGCTGACCACAGAGCATGCCAAAACTGCGGAACAGTTGAGCCATGAAGTGAATCAGGTTTCTAAGTACACTGAAGAAATGAGGCAGACCCTACAGAATCAATTTGACGCCAGCCTGGCCACGAAAACGGACGAATACGAAAAGCTTAAAGAGCACTTAGCCTCGTTAAGGGAAACGTTTGCAAAAGAGGTTTGTATAAAACCACGATGGTTTTTGCTTATCGTGACACCGGACCCATAGCTTCCTTCTTTTGTAACATTTCTGTCTTGTCATATTTGGAGCCTAAAGGGAAAGGCTCGTCACGGTTAGGTTGGAGGAAAGGAGCCTTTTTTCTCTAACAAATAAAACAACTCCCTTTTGAGACCTTAAGATTCGAGCAAGAGATTTGACTAAGTTTTTTCCGCGTATTCTCAAAAAATAGACACTCTGGAAAGCTTCATTTTGCCTTATTTCACCTGAAAAGTTAACAAGTTCATTTTTGTTGAAGGAGGTTACGCTCTCACCCATTCGCAAAATGATAAAACTTCAAACTTTTGATAGCTTGTTTCCTCGGCTTGACTAGGACATTTTCGCCAAAAACCATAGTAGGATGCCGACGGTTATCGCATTTTCCCGCCCAAATGACGTTGGTTCACACGCGCACACAAAAGGTCTCTATTACAACCTGTCGTTGTTTCACGGTATATTTGTTGATCTATTTATGTTTATCAAAGTTACCTTTTGCCATTTTCTCTCCAGAAAGAACAACTAGAAAGTGAACTTGTTGAAAAGAGTCAGATTATAGACACGATGAGCGAACAGCTCAGTCAGTATAGAACAGGAATGCTCAATAAATCTGACGAGGAAAAGCTGTTTGAAGAATTACAAGCGAACTATGACCTGCTGGAAACGGGTAATAGCAAACTGCGGCAAGATTTATACATGACTATGAAAGAAAAAGAACATTTGCGTTTAAAGTTAAGGAAAGACTATGATCAAATCGTAGCCTCCCTTAAACTTGAACTTGAGCAGAGTCGGGAACAGAATCTAGAGAAAGAAAGGTTTATTCATAACCAGCGAGTGGAAATTCAAAGTCTTGTAGGGGATAAAGATTCTCTGATTGCAAAACTCAAAGAGAAATCAGGTGTGACAAACGAAGATCTGCAAAGATCTGGTGATGTTGAACCGAACGTTGATGAGGTGACCGAGTTGAAGAACGAAATAAATTTGCTCCGAAAGGAATGCCAAGACTGCAGGATGGAAAAAGACAAGCTGTTTAATAAGTTTCACGAAACAGCAGAATCGCTGAGGAGCGAACTGGAAAAATCTTTTGGCGAGAAAGCAAACCTCTCACAGAAAAGTGAAGAAGCACTAAATCAAAACAGAGAGTTACAACAATCGTTGCTCGAGAAGCAATCTGCGTTGACCAAAGCAAAACTGCAGTTTGAGCATATTGGAAAGGGCTGGAGAAATGATCTTGAAGCAGCCAGGGCGGAGAAAGAAGAATTACTCAGGCGGCTGGGAAGCCAGGTAATCTGTGAACGCGTTAGTAAAAACGTTTCTATGGAAAAGTCGGTTCTCTTGGAATTTTACACTTCAGGGGTCAATTTGATAAAGCTTCTACAAGTGTAATCATTGTTCTAGGGTCTGAGGACAAAAGCTACACTTGTAAATGTTTTATTAAATTGATTTGGAAGTTCTAAGTATTAGCATTATTCGAAAAAATTCTTGATAACCTTGAGTCTGGAAAAAGCAGTTATTGTTTGGAAAAAGTATGGCCGGGAAAAAGTCTTGAATTTTGGATCGAAAAATCTGTGCGAGCCCTGTATGAAGAAGATATCAAACAAATTCATTTAGGGAGCTTTACCCATAATAATTTTTATGATGATTTTTGCAGGCACAGCATTAAAATTTGAAAAAAGGTGACCCAACTTAAACAAGCTTCAATCCATGATCACTCTTGCTATCCATTGCAACAAACGACAGGAAACATTTTCAGTGCTTAAATATGGTCTTAAGTAACAAAACTGGACCACTATTTTTTGAATTCAGTTGATGCCTAACAAGGTTTTAGCTTTTTTAAAAAATAGCAATTAGCGTGACGCAGCCTCTTTAAGTTAGACGACAACTGCCTTTGTTTGCAGAGTGTGGCGATTAATATGCCTGTTGACGAAGACGAAGCAGCTGAGACTATAGAACAACTGAAATTAAGGTTGGTATCGTTGTTGCTGATTACTTTTCCGTGGTGATCCTTAGCTGCGTTGTTTGGTAAATAATATCGTGGATGACAAAGTATTTTACTTTACTTTACCTTATTTGACGAGAAATTTCAACGTGAATTTGTAATTTCACGTGTGAAATTATAAATTTGCTATGGTAATGAATACTCGAAAAAGTACAATTGATAACAGTAAGAAGGATTCTAACATGCTTTTTGAGGAAAATTTCAGACTGAATTTGTAAACTTTAGCTAAGCGTGTGCTTCAAGCTTTCAGTTCAAGTCAAAAATTCCCGAATGTGATGGTCACGTGTCACCCATGGTATTAGTATGTGTCATCAAATGGTGACGAGTGAAATTAGGGAATAACTTCACTTGCGTTTTGTCCAATCCTAATAAAAGGCTCGGGAAATTATTAGGATTTGGACAAAACGCAAGTGAAATTATTCCCTAATTTCACGAGTACACCATGTGATTACCTATTAATATCATGGGTGACGAATTACGTTAGCAATCTTGAATTTTTGACACGTTTATCCTGGATCGTATCGATCGAGAACTCCACTCAATTGTTTAGACCTTAAATTTGGCTTATAACGTTCAGAATTTTTCAGACTTTTTCGGCAAAATTCCTGTTAGAGTCCTTCTGAATGTTCTCTCGTGTGTTCAGGTTTTCTAAAGCGTCTTTTTGTGCCCTGACATCTTCATTCACGGCATTTTAAAACTTCGTCGCCATCTTGACACGGAGACGTACGGAAGGTTGCCATGGCAATTTTGTAATTTCACATGTGAAATTACAAATTAACGCTGAAAGTTCGCTCCAAAATTAAGGAGTAATTCGTCACCTATGATATTAGAGAGATAAAGAGTCACGTTTACGCCAAACGACAAAAGGGAGCTTAAGCAACAACGTTTTTGAGCGACGCACGTCAACCGGAAGTGGCCTTTTTTGATTTTTTGACGGTGGTTTCGCGCAAATTTTCAGTCAAATCGCCTCTATAAAAGTAAAGAAGCTAAGGAATACAAATTTTATATCATCAAGGCATGTTAAGAGGGAAAATACCTCACTTCCGGTTGACGTGCGTCGCTCAAAAACGTCGCTGCTTAAGCTCCCTAAATGTGAATTTGTACCACGTGGCCAAGTTTTCCCCTTAGTTGTCGTTTATTTTTTTTACGTCTACTCTAAGATAAGTAGTTTCACTCCAGTTTTATCCATAAGAATGGTTCTGGACAGTTTGTGTCTGTTTATTTTCTCTGCTGAGAAATTTTCAACTTGAATCTGACGTTTGCCATTTGGCGTAAACGTGACTCTTCTCGCCATTGTTAGGTAATCAAATGGTATGCTCGGGTTCGGTAATTATTAGAATTTTGTCAAAACGCGCGTGAAATTATTTCCTCATTTCCACGTGTCATAGGCACGTATTTACCTTTTAATATTCGTTGTCAATTTATAGTCTGCTTTCTTCTTCTTTCAGGTTGCGAGAAATGGAGGAATTGTATGATGCGAAATGCCGTGAAGGGGAGGTAGGAAACACGTTCAATTAATCAAACAGTCATGAACAATTAGTCTATTTTAGCACAAGAGTGAGTGTTACTATGCATTCTGCGTTTAGTGAGGGTTGTCAATCATATTCTGGAGAGTGTAGTTTGGAATTAGCGTGAAAGTATAGTGTGATGCACGATAGACCACAAATGAATCGAATTTTACATATTGGCGCCCTTTTTGTTCTAGAACTGTCCATAAAGACTCATCGATCCACCAGAACTTTGGTCTTTATTAACGTTTTCAGATGGGCCAAATGGATTCAGTTACTGAACTCTTGCATTTTGCTATTTCATTTCCCATACTACTACATGAAAAATTTCTGCAATTTGATTGGCTTAGAGCAGTGGTGTTTCAGCTTAATTTGAAATACCTACATGTGAAAATTACAAACCTTTTGCGGGTAGTAGTATAAACAAATAATAGCATGATTTGTACGTGATATTTTGCACACATACCACTCGTGATATTTCAAAATTGTCTCAAATTTCACTCGCCTAACGGCTCGTGGAATTACGTATAACAATTTCGAAATATCACTCGTGGTATTTATCACTACAAGTCATGCTATTACCTATACTAAAAGTTTCGTTTATTTTTTTATCCTCAATGTATTTAAGAGAGAAGAGCCCCTTAGAAAAGAATATAATACGACTCTGTTTATGAAATTTCCTTGTGTCTACAATAACGTATTTCCTGTTTCAAAGGTCTCTTTGCAAATCGAAGACGTTGGAAGTCCGTCCAAGGAATACCCTACAAAATATCATTATTCATCATCACATGTCAGTAAGTATCAAACCAGTTTTTCGTTATATGACAGGTACTTTGTCTCGATCCTTCGATTGGAGCTTGTGATTCCAGTCAAAACTTGGATAACACTATTTACGACTGTGAGAAACAAAAGCACTGTTGTCTTCCAAAAATGCAACCTGAACTATAGGCAAAGTTTGATACGCAGCCCAGTGTAGGAGTTAAAGAAAAATGAATCACATTGTGCACTGATTACAGATTTATCCGCATTAGTTAACGCTATTCACTTTTTCAACAACTGGGCCCTGATTGATCGAAAAGATGACTTCATTATTTTGGCAAACATCATGAAGACGTTCAGAGACGACAACAGTTCTAGTCTCTCTCCAGTGTGAGTTTCTGTTTTCACACTCGTTTCAGTGCTTTGAATAGGAATCACAAATCATTCGGCTCTCTTGATCACAATGAAAAGGGAATTGAGCAAGGATTATTTAAAAAAAGGTGTAGAGTGCACAGACAGTTTTTTTGTCACAAACAACAGAGAAATAAATTTCTTTACTTACAAAAATTAATTCTCTACATCCGCACCTAATTTTTATGACAAAATGGTCTTGACCGTAGACAAAGTCTTATAACTGAAAAACTCACGTATGAAACATGTTTTTGTCTGTTTATGTACAGCTCGCGAGCCTAGTTCCTTTGTCAGACAATTTGGACGCGTGTTGAAAAGAGGGTATGTAATTAGTTTTCATTATCACTTAATTGTCATAAGATATTCTTATTTGTTTTTTACATGTCATAGTGTTTCTTTCAAGCGGCTTGGTATAGGAAAACACATCAACGTAGATACTGAGCTTTTTCTCGTCTTTCAAGGGTTGGCAAGTGTGGAAAACCTCACCCCTATTGCCCGCTGCTCAAACGTAGTTTCCAAATTGTTATGTGCAGGATGTTAAGCTAGCCTATGTAAACGGCGGAAATTTCGCGACGCCCCCGCTGGTTTCCCCGCAAAATGACGTCTGAGAAACGAGCGCAGAAATTCCATACTGATCTCAGAACTGGGTCCTGCTTCTGATTGGTCGTGCCGCTTGGGCAATTTGCTTCAGCCAATCAGAAGCACTAGCCAGATCTGAGTAGTGACACGTCATCAGTATGGAATTTCTGCGCTCGTTTCTCAGACCTGTGTCATTTCGCGGGGAAACCACCCGTCACCTAGTATGTCACCTTTACCACACGCATACACGATCCTTTGGCTCGAGACAGGGCCCCTTACATTTTGAAACATCTTGATCATTGCCACATTTCTTGTTCTACCATTTCTTGTTTCACTACCATTCTCTGGGGTACTACCATCTTCCAAGTAAAAGTCAAAGAATCTCTTTACGCTCTTTGGAGGGTGTCAATCTCAATCTGTCTTTGTCATGGTCGTATTTCTCTTCTCTTTGTCTAATTGAATTTTTCTACAAAATGCATTCTTCTTTAGCCACCAATTACCAGACCTTTACACTATCATTGTTATTTGAATATTTATGTTGTAATTCAGTTTTACCCAAAATACAGATCAGAGTTTTCTTTGTTTGTTTCCCATTGTTTTCCATGTATTATAATGACTTTCAAGGGAAATTTAAAGAGGAACCAACGATAAAATTGAACCACACATTTATATCCTAGATTCTGCCAATGACATAAGTTACTAACTATACTCTCAATAAGCTAACCAATTTTTTTTCGTGTTTCTTGTTGTTTCTTCAGGTCATCTCTATCTCTAAGTTCACCACGTGGATTTCGGAAGGCAGCTTTGGCCTTGTATTTCGTCTCTCTCCATCTTTTAGCTTTTATGTACATTTACCAAGTTTTACTTTGAGGCCTGTTTTATTTCATTCAACTGAAGCTAGTATTCTAAACACGACACAGAGGCGAAACTATGCTTTTGAGATGAAGTTTGATCTCCATTTAGGGTAACAAGAGGGTGCACAGGTACCCCAAGGGCCCCTCGTTTGCGCCACAAAACTCTTAGATTACCTACACTTTTGAGATGAACTTTGATCTCAGGTGAAAGGGTGCATATAGGGTAAGAAGGGGGTGCACATGTCTCCCAAGTGCCTCTCCTTTCCCTCCCCCCTCTTTTGCGCCATAAACTCTCACAGCGAGTTGTTTAATTACCTACGCTTTCCCTTTTCCTCCCCGCCCCATCTCTTTAGATCAGCCAATGGGACTTGTGAAGCACAACGAAACTTTCACAGCGATTTGTTAAATACGTAACGAAACAGTAGATGAATGACCCTAACAATCAAATCCGTTACATTTAACATATGAGGATGGGTGTTTAAAATAACAGTCTCTTTAGGTGTCGTGATCAAACTAATATGAAGTATTTTTGAAATCCTCACACGGTGGTAAAATTCTAGGAGATCCACAAGGAATAGTATCCTTCGTTTGAACAGGAAAGACATTCACAACATGCTCAATTAGCTTTCAGCGAAACGCCAAGTACCGACTACTATCGCGCATGCGCAAATTATGTGACTTCTTAGTGATGTAGTCTAATAGCAAGATAGATTCTTGTTGACCTGCGTAGCTGGCGAGATTGTTATGCCCGGGATACTTTCTTGGCGGTGGAGCCAAGCGAAACGAGCGGCCAAGCCACGAAGGAAATTCTTCAGTTTGACTTGCCCCCAATCTTCTCGCGGCTTTCCCGCCAGAAATTGAAACTGCAGCTCCCGCCAGCTACTAAAACTAGAATTATGTTGTATCTGTCGAATCTAGATTAAAATGTAGGGATAAAGGTAAATCACAGTCTAGATTATTTGAACATATTTTTCCTATTTAATTTTTCCTTTCTTAATGCGACACTCAGACAATGAAACCGAGTTACTGAGATGCAAAAAAATAACAGTTTTATTAGTTAGCAGCCAGTAACTTCCCAATATTAAAAGTAAGGAATTTTATTTTTAATTGAATGGTGTAAATGTTAAAGAGAACCGATGTCAAGGAATAAAATGATGTTTATAGGGATTTACAATGATGTGCTGTTCTCTGACCTACACATGTAGTATTAAAGATCCTGAAAAAACCGTCACAAACACAGTGTTAACCGCATCTACGTTAGGTAAAATTTCCTGTTCCCTTGTCAAGGTAAGAATTGTCAAGTTGTTTAAATTACACGAGGCAAATGGTTATCAGAAAATTGACAAATTTTTCAAAATTCCCAAGTCAAGGTAAAATTTAGTCAAACAACAATAACCGTTTAAATTAAAACGAGGCTCAAGATAGTTTTTTGTTCATCCCAATTGAATGATGAGGACCATCATCAGACAAGAAAAAAAGAATGAACGAATGATTTTCAGAATTCAAACAAGGAAGTGCCACCAAATTTAGTGAAACAACAATAACAGGACTATGAAATGTTAAAAGGCTACAAAACCAAGCATCGATGAAATTTAAAACAATTGGTGTTAATGAAAAGATCGGGCTTGGATGGGTACTTGCGGTGATTCTGGGAATTTTTTTTTTTTTTTTTTTTTTCTTTCCAAAAAAATGGGTCGATGGGTCGATTCAGTTTGTCAATGAACATTTTTGTTGCTTGTAACGTTTTGTCTGGTCACAGAGTTCAGGTTGCTTCCTTCCCGAAAACGTTACGTGACGAGACAAAACTGACCAAGGTAACTGGAGCTAATTGAGGTGCTTGCTGAAATGTAAATTCTTTTTACACAAAGTGAACTAAAGTGTAGAAAGGTGTCGGAATTTCCGACACTATGCTCTGCAAGGTTCTGTTCTCCTTTCAATAACTTAGGGACACGTCATTATTTATCGCCTGGGGGGATCGGAGAATTTCGGGAGGGATCACGTGATGTTTAGGGGAACAGAAGGGGCGATCATTCGTTATTGAGAACCCAAGAGGTGGGAGCATTGAAACAAAATTAGAAGAATTCGGAGGGACCACTTCAAATCTGCTTGGACAATACCAGTTTCAGAGCATATAAAATAAATGCGTCCATTCTGCGGGGAGATAAAAGTGTTTGCAGTCTCAATTTTTTCTAACACAACTTTATCTAGAAAGAGCACGTCTGTTATACTTTCGAAAGAGACCGTTTTGTGACACTTTTGTATTAACCCTTTTATAACCTGCTTATACCAAAGCTAATATTCAAATATAGTTTGAACATAACAAGTGAATTCTGAATTGTGAACCATATCTCATGTCACTGAATCATTGTGAAATAGCGCTATTGCCTCTCCAGGAATGGAAACCCTTTCTCAGCTCTATACTAAATCCGATTCAAACGCCTCGTCTGTCTCATCTTGAGCCTCATCATCCAATATTTCTTCACTTGTGTCTTGAGCCTTATCATCCGATTTCTTTAGTGCAGCCTTACGGCAGGTTGACCTTGTCCTCCGGGTGGGGTTACTTGGGTGCAAGGGCTCTCAGAGTCCCTACCCCTATTATAGTCTATTCTGTGGCCAATTATAGACCCCATCTTAGTCGCTTTTGGGCAAATATGTAATTTTCGCGATCCCAACTTAGTCACTTTCTATTTATGTGTCTACCTTATACTGAATGAAGAACACTTTACTTTTCACATACAGTACAAACATTCTAGTACGTTTGCTAACCTTAAATATGAAGAACTGTCTTACCCCAAAAGCAGAAAAATGAGCGACCCATTCTAGTAATTCTATTAAAAATGCGACCCCATTATAGTCACTCCTGTCGTGAAAATGTGACCCCATCCAGCGGCACATCCCCATTAGTCTCTTATGAGCCCCCTCCAGGGCTTGCTCTTAAAACGGCTGGTGCTTGTTCAAGATTTTAAAATCAAGCGTGGATCTAGGGGTCGGTCGAGTGGACCGCGACCACCCTTTTTTTCTGTGAAATCATTTGTATTATTTTTCACAAATTTTCTGTAATTTGTACGTCCAAAGTTGACTTCGATCATAAATAGACTCCGCGGACTTTCATTACGTCTCAGCAAAACTTGGTCTCAGACAACAAGGCTTTGAAACCGATCGACTTCAGAATTCATTTAATGAATTCGTCAATCGCCATGGTCTTATCGTGGAGAAGTAGGGTGCAGCCCTGCGGGAGATGAGATTAGCAATCCAGGCCTAAATTGCACAATCGTATCCTTACATTGCTTATTTATTACTTGGATTTTTATTTCAGTTGTATCTTGGTACGTGTGCGGGCGCAATTTAATTTTGGGCGCGTGCATTATTTATGCGTGTACATTTAGTTCATTTAATAACGTCTTAGTTTTGCTTTACGTTATTTTCCTCACTTATATGTATTGTCGGCGACTGCGCTCACGCGGTGGGTGGCTCCTCCTAAAGTTTTCTGCAATTGGTATAGGATTTAATGGAGCCGAAACCAATTGTGGAATTGCACGCATTTTAGGCATCCTACTGATGAACAGTTGGGACACGCATTTTTTTTAGCAACTACTATAATTTGCAGTCTATCTACTTTGAATTTGAAATATTCAAAATATTTTATAGTATCTATTGAATTATAGCTGGCACGTTTCGCGACCGCTTCTTTTTGAATTTTCTGGATCCGCCCCCGAGGGTCGAGCTAAAAATACTTTTTTCTAGTAGCCACAGATAAGTGAATATAAGACTAGTAGAACAGACAGCATTGATGCTATCTACAAGGGTAACTCTGTTACTCTCTTCGACCAGTTAACGGAAAATTTGTCCCATGACCTCGAATGAAGTCAAGCTTCCTAAGAGCGGACGTGTCTCGAGTCGCTTCAGTCCCTGCACTGTTTTTTGGATCTTCTCCTGGTTTTCCTTCTTTCTTCTTCACGTTGATGATGATTTTTTGGTGCAAGAGACGGAAAATATACACGCCGAAAGGTGAACATGGGTGCAAAAACTTTGTGGAGGGGGGAATCACGAAAGTTATCAAGAGTTATGAGGAGGGGTCACGTCAGTAAAATAACATTTAAGGGGAATCAACCGTATCTTAACGTTTTAAGAGCAAAATCCTCCGATCCCCCCTCCCCAGAAGATAAGTAATGACTGGTCCCATAGGCCGTCTGAGCCATGTGACAATGTCCCCTCCCCCTCCCTCCCCTATTGTTCATGAATCAGTCCGAGCTAGAAGTGCATTCACTGTTGCCAACCAAGGGAACGCACAAAATGACCTGCTAGCTAGCCCAGGGATGGTCATTTATAGCAGTTGTTTATAAACAGTTTAACATGTACTTTTGTTTGCACGTTCCTCTCACACATGAGTTAAGTTAAAACATATTAATCTCACACATGAGTTAAGTTAAAACATATTAATACCACGCCAGACTTAAGAAACTTCCATTTGGTTGGTGGCAAAGTATAATAAGGGGTCTTCATGCGAGACAATATGTATGTAAATCTGTATTTCATAAACAATAGATTCATTGAAAAACCATTATAATTTACTACAACTGCGTTGGTTAAAGTAGATCAAAACATGTTAGGAGTGTTGTCCTTGAACTGATTCTTCGCATCTTCTCAAATTTATTGTATGAAAGATTTAAGATAACCGTAAATGGCTCAACGACAAGGATGTTGCTCTTGCTTTGGGTAAGTAAGCTTCGCCAAGCTCCAAAGGGGCTATTTTCTCGGTGTATGAAAGCAGTTGTAAACATCAACACATGAGTCGAGTTGTCTTTTCTCTTCGCTTAGGAAAGTTACGAGGTCGATGGCAAGAATGTTGCGTCTCTCGATAGGTTAGCAAAAGAATCGAAGAAGAAAAATGCATTCATTCGATAATTTCGTCGGGTTTTGTTGGTTCTTCATGGATCAATGCTTGCAGCGAACACATATATTGGAATATTTTATATGATAGGTACTGTGTGATAGGTATATTAGGTTTGTCAGCCTCCTTTTACAGAAAAATAAACGAAAAATAAAAAGCAGTCCTTCATAATATAATAAATCATTGACGGAAATAATCGTAAAAGAAGGAAAAATCAAAATGTAGCAACAATTTTGGTTCTCAGAGTTGTTTATTTCTGATTTTACTTACCCTAGCAACCGCTACCAGAATAAACAGTGCCGTCTAGCAACCTGCATAAAATACTTGATTTAAATTGATTTCTCCAGTTTAATTTTATTAAATAAATGTATAGACAAAAAGCATGAAGACCGTACGGTAATGAATGAATAAACGAACAGATTTTTAATTTTTTGATTTCTTTCGTTATATATTTTTTTTTGGCTGCCCCGCTAGCTAGAGTTGCAGTGAAACATCGAGCATGACGTTATTTACAGCTAGACATTATTTAGAAGAGATTAAAAAATGGAGTCACAGGTCTTTGCACTACATTTTATGTAATTAAAACTGGCTAGGTTGTTCATCAACACAGAAGTTTTAAAAACATGGAAAAGAAAATTGATTCAATGCACTAAGAATTGATTGGTTCTGTTAGTAGTAAATTTGTCTTGTAATATCATTCTGCCAGACTATATATTTTGTAGCTTTAGCTTGTTTTTCTGTAATTCTTAATTTATCCACATACTTTATTTAGGTTACTTTACAATATCATCTGTTATGCCGTGACTGCTGTAACCTTTCCTCTCCGCCCGCCTCGTCTAGCTTTTGCTATTTTCGGGCGGAGATGGCAAAATGATGAGTATTAAAATAAAGTATAGTGTGTGATCTGTGGGTTTAAACTGCAAACAACCATGCATTTTGTTAAGGCCCTTTTGAGCTAGGCTGATTTAAAGTGAACGCGAAATTCAGTAAAATAATACGCGAAACGTACAAAAAAGTCGAGTCTGTATGAAACATGAAATTAGAGCGAGTTCATGTTATTGCTAACAAGTGCGTTTATTTGCCGCTAACTTATAAGAACAAGAAGTCTCTAATTCCTTTAATTTTCGAATGGAGTCCTGGGAATAGCAGTAATTTTAAGAATTGATATGATTAAGGAAAGAAAAAATGCGCCATTCAACAAGAGCCATTCAATTAATAGTTCTTTCTCTTCTATTGCGATCCTTTCAAAAATGTACATTCGATCCATACTTGAATAATTCTCAATAGGAACTTAGTACAGTAAAAACCCGCATAAAAGCATACGTCTTTTAGGGGTTCAGGCTGATTTTGTTCTTATATGTCGGGTGTTTTCTGCAAAATCAGAGTGAAAATGTTCTTAAGGTGTTCTTAAAATTGTTTCTATAAATTTAATACTACATAGACTACTAACAGATGAAATCAATGTGCAAGCACAACATTTCAATTAATTAATAGATGGAACTAACCTTAACTGCATTAATCAACGCAATGATATATTGGTTGAGGGGTAGCAGTTCTGGTGATAAACAACTCGAATTTCAGCAAAAGTCAAGCAAATTCAAAATGCACCAGCTCCCCCTCCCTCTCGATGTAACTATTGAGTGTACCCTAGCAGGTTATTCTAATCTAACTGCCAGCCAATTTTTTTATATAAGAACAATTTTCATTTTTCATGCTGAATGTGTTCATATGTATATGGTACTTTATGGTACCTAAAAGTAAATTTTAACTGAATTTTCTAACAAATTTGAAGTTTGATTTTGAGTTTTCACGGCTTAAGCATTTCAAAATCTACTTTTTGTTTTGACTTTCCCAAGAACGTTTGAAAAACATTTTAACTCTTCTTTCCTAGCTACAACTCTCGGTCAGCGTGAATTGAAGACTGTTCAGTGGTTTTTTGTTTTTTTGTTTTTTCTCGTTTTGAGCCTAATGACTTTTTTCTCTCTTTCGAGAATTTCAGAACAACTAAGAGAAAGCATGCGGCAAAAGCCTGATTGCCAAGTCTACATCTGAGCTTTGAAAAAGCACTCTGTAGCATGATTCTATACAAAAACTTGCCGAAGAAAACAGCCGACATTTTGGGACGCCACCATTGGTTTCCCGCGCAATGAATTCTGAGCAACGAGCGCATTCTGCACTACCCAGATCTGGGTTCTGCACTACCCATATCATGCCAATTCACTAATGACGTTCTTGTTTTTCATAAATTGTTTCAGAAAGGGGCGCGAGAGACGAGTTGAGCCTGAGGGTCATGGGCCGGTCATTTTGCGGTAAGTATATATTGAGCTTCATCGCCCTCCCCCTACAGAGCGGCGGATACTGTACCAAGCAAAGTTTCCTTTAATGTCCCGCGTGGATACACGAAGTTCTTCTTCGAGTGTTGAGATATTTTTCAACACGAGAAGAGAATGTCCAAACGCGGTGCGTGTAATGTTCTATTTATGATCTTTTGTTAATAAGTAAATTGTTGTTGTTAAACACCAAAGAAATACCAAAGCACCTTTTCTTTTCTTTTTTTTCTTTGTTTGCTTTTTTTTAGCCGCGAAAGGCGCGATTTATCATATTAACCATTACAACGGTGACCTTTTTACGTGCAGACTGTCTTGTTTTCGCGCAAAAGCTCAACGACTGATGCTATTTCACTCAAGTAAAATAACACATTATTTTACTTGAGTATTAAAAATTTAAACTTTACCATTGCTGTAGTAGTTATCATAACCCAAGGTTGAATTTAGCAACGATTGGATTTCTTAAGCTGTCCCTGAAAAAAAGAAAAAGAAAAGAAAAGAAAATACCTCCCCCAACCTGCCCGACAATAAAAAAGAACCCTGATAGCTTAATATGTAAGTATATAATTTCTTTTCACTAATTTTAACAGGAATGATCAAATAGAGCCTGCACCGACAAGAGATTTGCCGAAGCCACCAAAGTACGTAAGCACCGAGTATCTATCATTAGACAAGTTACATACATACAAAAAACTCTATTTTCCTCGAATTAAAGAGTAACTTTAAGGAGCTCATATTTCCGAGAGAAAAAAAAATAAACAATAAAATCTTACGGAAAGTTAATTGAAAATAACACTACGTACAAAAACGTTAACGTCAATACGTTAGTTGCAATACACTTATGACTTAACTATGCCACTGCTGGGGAGCTCAAGCAATGTAGTACACCAAAAAGGTCGTCGTGGTTGCTCTACTAGGGAACTTTAACAACGACGACAGCGACGGCAACAAGAACGTCAAAAAGCAATAGGTAAGATCAGCAAGACAGCAACTTTGCTTGAACATTTCTTTGCTGTCACTGCACCACTACGACGTGAATTTCCCTTAAACTACGTTTTATGGAGGACGTAAACACAACACTACAAATTTGTTTTTCTCTCTCTGAACTTGGGTGTGGTCACCTACATTTGAGATTTAATGCGAATCGGAATATTTGCGACAACGTTTGAAATAAAGCGAAGTCTTACAAGTAGTGACGTTCTCGCTTCGGCGCCTTCGTCGTTGTTAAAGCTCTCTATGCATGAGACGCCTTACAACAATTTCTACAGTCTGCAACAGTATGACCATATCAGTCTGTGCTATTTTGCGAACAAGAAGTGAACAAGCAGTTAATATTTCTTTCTGCTTTAATAAGACAGACTACAGAGGAGGAAGATGGCGGTCTCTTATCTAATAATAATTCAATATTTTTTTATTTTTCAGGAACACTGAAAATGAGCCAACAACTCCTTCGCCGCCTGCCCGGTTACAGCAAGCGGAGTATGTATTATTACTTATTCATTTCGTCACTAAAACATTTCTCACAATGCATAAGATTCTGTGGCTGTCAGGCCTAGGCCAAACGTCGAACGTTTCATGAGACAGACCAAACTCTGATTTGGGTCGACCCAAATTAAGTTTAGATCGTCGGTTAGGCGGTCAAACGTCGAACCTAGGCCGCGTCGAACCAATCAACTGTTTAAGACCAAAAAACAATTTTAACCTGCCATGCCAGTAATACATTTTCTCTCGAACGAGGCTAAATATACATTATCATACAAAATTTTAATTTGTCCATTCAGTTCGTTGCATGTGAAGATCAACGTATGTCCCGGAGACGATCTTCAGACGCTCTACCCGTCTGAAGCAGACGGATAGAACGTGTTGGACGATCCAAACTCATTCAGACGAACTTAACTGAGCCATACGTCGAATTTTTATAAACATAACTCACTGAGTTTTCGTTCTTCTCATGAAAAGTTCGACTTTAGTGGCCTAGGCCTCCGCCAGTTTCATCAACTATTTTGGAATTGTTGGAATTTAATCTCCTTTCCAACAAAGAACTAAAACCTTCAATGATAAAATTTAATGTGGCTGCATGTATGAGTCACACTAGCCAGTTTTAATATCAGCAGAAAAAACAATAATATCAGTAGAAATCTTTTTTGTTTGGAATCCTTCGGATCGAATCGCATTTTTAGGAAAAGGCGACGGGTTAACTTCGGTCTGGGGGAGGGTAACCCCCTCCTGAGTTTTTTTCAAGGTATTCTGAAAAAAAGACTTATTGGTGTTGGTGAAAGACGAGTGCACCCCTCCCAACAAAAATCCTGGATCCTGGTTAAAGAAAGACTACCCGGTGAAATCTTCTGTCCTGGTTAAAGAAATATTGTGTCCACCTACTTAACACAATTTTCATTTAGCTTATATATTAAGAAATATAATATTAAAGGTAAAATGCAAAAAAGGGAAAAAGTTTGCATTTGTCAGCTATCTCGACTCCTAGCCTGTACAGTTCTGTGTACAACTGCCCCTCTCCCCTCCGATTTTTCTGAAGGCTGAAGGGAGGGGGTGGCCATACACAGGCTAGCGACTCCTTGCGACCAACTCTCGTTAGCAACCATCTATGCAAAATACCAAAACTTTTGCCCAGTCAAACTTGCAGTTGGAACCTCTGATTACGACTACCACTCGTACTGTGCTGCCGGGGTCATTTCATGTCATTTTGGGGGTTAATTACAGTTTTCTATCAATTTTGCTTTTTTTCCTAACCGTCTTGTAAGCGACTATTTGACGATGGTAAGTTCCCTGTATGTGCTGTGCTTCTCAGATAATACAAAAAACGCACTTTTATTTGAGTATCAAGAAAGTACTAATTGGGGACACTATTTTTACGTCTCCAACTGGAGACGGGACCGCCATTTTACGTGGTCATCCGAGTCACACGAAGGTCTAGCCTCTTGCGGTACAAAGGGCGTACCTTCATTTCTCAGTTATTTTAAGACCCTTAGGATTGGTCCGGCCCAGGGAAACGAACCCGCGACCTCCCGCTCTGCGCGCAGTCAGGCGCTTTGATAACACAGAGTTACCGCATATCGTAACTTTTCCAAAAGGGGACCTTTCGGGACCTCTTACTCGGAAGAGACTCCATGTAGTTCGATTCTCGTAAATTTAAACCTTCTGTAAGCGACTAAAATTAATCTTTATTAACTAGTAATAATCATTGATTATGGATGCGCGTTCGTCTTATTCTACGAGCATGACATCTGCACGAAAACGAGACAAAAGGAAACGAAAACGAGTCCAAATGAGTCCAGTTCCCTGCAGCCGAGATGCTCCTGATAAAATTAATAAGGGCGGCTAATCGGCAGTCGCCCGTGATAGCTCGAAAATTTCTGCCTTTGTACCACAAGAACACTACCCTGGGTACCAGATATTTTTTGAGACTTGACCGAAGCCGGAAACCGGGCATGAAAAGTTTCTGGCACCCAGGGTGCAAGAACACCAGATTTGGATGCATTCTGACGAACGCGACAACTGCAGAAGAAAATCCTATTTGCTTTTTCTATTTCGTTAGCAGCGGGGGAAAGTCAAAACTTGGTGAAGGCTTAGAAGGGAGAATAAATACAGTTCCCGATGAGGAGTTCCGAGAGCGAAATGGTGCACTAAGAATTCAACAGGAAAGGGACGAAAAAGGTACTATGTTTAGTCTGCCATAATCACGACCGGCCACTATGCTCACTTAGGCCCAGGTCAAACACTGTACTGTTTACATGAGACCTAAGGCTTGGAAACAAACAATTTATTTTCTACAGCAACCAAGTTAATAACCAAAGCAATAAACTTCCATCATGAAGAAAACAGAAAGGCCCACAGAACAGATGATTACGAGGTACAGGAGCTTATTATCAGGAGAGGACAGACTTTCGAAATCACTGTGACGTTTAACAGGGAATACAATCCACAGGATGACGTCATTATTGTACAGTTTGTCACAGGTATTTAGACTGAATTGTTTGATTCAGTTAATTTTCAGAATAACATATTATCCGGCGTCCGTTTGGGTATTACATTATAGGTCGGAAGGAAACGGCAATAATCAACAACCCAGGAACTCCAGAAATAAAAATTGACTGATTGAACAAGATTAAGATAGCGGAATAGAGCTTAGGCAGTGCAAATTCAAATTGCGTTTTGGGTGATGTTTTTTCACTGCCGTCCCCATTATTAGCGAGATTAAGAGTCACGTTTACGGCAAACGGCAAACGTCAGATTCAAGTTGAGAATTTGTTAGAATATAAGTAAGCAGATAAAAACTGTCCAGAACAATTCTTATAGATAAAACTGGCGTGAAACCACTTAATTTTGAGTGGAAGTAATAAACAGTAAACGACAGTTAAGGAGGAAACTTGATCACGTGGTACAAATTTACGTTTGCCGTTTGGCGTAAACGTGAATCTTAATCTCTCTATTGTCACTTAAGTTTTCTGATATCACTGTTTCAGAAATGCTTACGTGATTTAATATTGTTTTTAATGATAATAATAATAATAATAATCACTGTGAAAATGAAATAATCAGCATGTCATGAGCGTGGGACAAAGAAAAAAACTGAATCCCGGACAGGATTCGAACCTATGACTACTAGAATTTTTAGAATTAGAATATGGTCATGTACCAGGGATGTAGTCATTTTGTATAAATGTAGCTTTTTAATAGGATTTGTAAGTAGGATTGGAGGACTTTATGTAATGTGCAAGTAAAAATTTTTTGGGGGGGGATAAACAATGATTAATTATTCCTCAAAATCCTATTTACACATCCTGCTAAGTGATTTATAAAAAGGATAGAAATGATAAATTAGATATAGAAAACGCCTCCTGAAACAAGAGTTGTACTGATTTATTTAAGGGAATAGGCCCCAAGAAAGCAAGGGATCAATCATGCGCGTGGCAATCCAAGACGAACTCACACCTACCAAGTGGGGAATGCAAGTAAAGGAAACCAAGGGAAATGACGTCAGCCTGTCAATCATGTCTGCATCTAAAGCCATCATTGGTCAATATGAACTATTCGTGGAAACAAAAAGCAAAGATTCATCTGGAGAAATAGCAATGTCTCGCTACCAGGACAAGAAACCGATTTATCTTTTGTTCAATGCATGGTGTCAAGGTAAATAGAAGGATTTTTAATAGCCCCTATTTTCGAGTTGGCCCAAGCCTCTGTAGTCTGCTATACAGCCGTTTTTAGTGTCGTCACGCAACGCTCCTCCCCACTAAGTGGGGAGGAGCGTTGCGTGACGACACTAAAAACAGCTGTGTAGCAGACTACAGCCTCTGTTGCAAAGCAAGAGTAAGTGCAAAGCCATTGATATAAAAATGAGTTTTCATTATCGTGCAAATAAAACTCGTGTTACGACAGAAATTCTATTGATATTATAGACTGCTCCGGGAGAAATTAAGATCAAATAACTATTACACTAAGACTTTTGAGTAACAAAGTGAAGGTAAAGAAACTTCTGCAAGATCAAGCAGCTAATGTAGAATTCATATCGTTAGGAATTGGCAAGAAAGAGAGGTTTTAAATTTCTTTCTTGACAACACAGCCTTAATTCCACTCGATTTGTCTACATGATCGGCTTACATATATGGATTTATGTTATCGCTTATGTTATGGCAAAAGAAAATGAAAGACATGCACATGACAGATAGGTTGTCACTCTTGTACAACAAGTACAGTGGGTTCTTAACTGTTGTTATAACATTCTTTTCTCATCCGGCACTGCAGAAGATGCAGTTTACATGGAAAGTGATGAACATCGCAAAGAATACGTGCTGGAGGACTTTGGTTTCATATGGAAAGGTGTCAGTACCGATGTGTCTCCATCACCTTGGGCATTTGACCAGGTACTGGTTAACTAAGGTTGTCTACCGACTGACTCGCTACCCATTCTATCATTCTACTTATAGCACTTTCCCTAATGCTTACTCGGCTGATATCGTACCTAAAATGTGACCACCTCGCCTCTGTAAACAAGGCACTAGAGCTGTCAGATCTAATGCAGGCCCGTAGCAAGCATAAAATGACTGAGGGGGCTGAGTAAGTGGCCCACATTAACCTCCCCCCCCTCCCGCTTCAGTCCCTTGGTTAAAGCATACTTTTTGGTACATGTCACATAACTAACTACATTTGTCTACAATACATTTTGTTTTCCGTTTGTGTTGACTTTGACGAAATAGAGAAGTTGTTTGGGATATCTTTCGCTGAAAATTTGGCAAACAATTGCTTTTGGTTTCCTTTCTCCCCAACGAAGTCATTAGCTACGTCTACAAGGGTCAGAGCATCTGTTCTGTCCTTGTGAACATATAACATCATGAGGTGGTTCAGCCTAGAGTCTCCCGTTGTTGAGCGCAAATGGACTATCTGATACGTTAACAAAGACTTGATCTGGAGGGCTGAGTTGCCTCTTTGTCGTTTCCTGTTTGCCAGCTTTTGTCGTCGATGGCTCCAAATCATTTTCATTTCCGGATTGTTTCTTCGACTACACCAGGCTCTGTGTCACTAGTGCATGGTTTTATACCCACGATAAAAGTGTTCCCTGCTTATTTTCGACTTGTTTGGATTTTTTTTTCGGCGGCTCTTGCGAAGACATTATAAGACTTTCAATATAAACGCACAAACACCTAAGTTTTACTCTAGTACGACTCTAGTACAGTAGTATATTTTAAACTGGCGGACACTAGGAAACCAATAAAGATTAAGAGGTCACGTTCAGGGATTGTCATTGATGCATTTCCATCCATTTTGCTTCTGACTATTTTGATGCTTAATAAGCAGTTATTTTAAAGCCGTTGGTTGTTTTTGGCAGAGCAAAAATACGATTTCGCTCATTTACACAATTCCAAAATAGCACAGAAGAACAACAGTACATAATCTTACTATGATCGACAATACTTTGAAATTTTAGATTCCATTGACAAATTTGCAGCAGTGATTCAAGTCTGAAAATTTCTGAGGGGGCTTGAGCCCCCCCTGCCCCTCCCCCTGCTACGGGCCTGTAATGTCCCGCACAACGTGACTTTTACAGTCTCCTCGATCCCTTAAAGCTCTTTTCTCTTTTTAAAATGATAAACAGCTTGATCTGAGTATACTATATTTTGTGTGTATATTAAGTTACTGAATATACGTTTGGGTGGTTTACTAGGCACTAACGAAGTTAGAGTAGCACTCACCGCTTTGTGCGCCTCTTTTCATACTTCTTTCGTGCGCATGCTTAGCACTTAATAGTCTTGCGTACACCCATTTAACAACTAGATTGCATGGGACTGGATCAACATGAACTGACTCCACACACACGGTACAGGCAGACTGAGTTAAAGCAAGCAAGTTAACCTGATTTATTTTTTCTTATTCTCAGTTTGAGGACGTCGCTTTATACTCAGCTCTGTGGCTGCTAGATAAAGCTAAACTTTTCAGTCACAACAGGACCAGTCCAGTAGAGATATCACGAACCATATCAGCCATGGTAAGTTGGTGGTGACAGCTTTTCGGAAATTTTTTTTTTATATAACAGATACCATTGCTACGTTCAGGCAAACAGCAAACGGCTGCTTTACCGTTTGCTATCCGTAAATATCGCCGGCTTTTGTAGCTGTAAACTGCGTTTAACGCACTTTCTTCGATTCTTTTATATGCATGAATGAAAAAGAGCATAGCACGATCCCTAACATATCCGACTTAACAATTTTTTTAAAAAAATCAGTTTTTACTCCCTTTTTTCATGAACGTGAAAACTACAGCCTTTACACACTTAAAACGACAAACGTGAAAATGATGCACATCTATCCTCTGGTCATCTGTTTTGTTTACAGCTTGTGTTAACTAGGTACCTGATTTCTCTAATATCTTTTAATAACGCCCGTTTATATATTCGATTTTTAATACATTTTTTTATACGATTTTATGGCGATTTTGAGATTAAAAATCGTTTATGTGAATAGAGAGTCTCCAGCTGAACCCACGGCAGAGATGACCAGATGACCAATTTTCCTCATTTTCCTCGTTGACAAGAACCAAACTGCACAGCAAAAGCCAAGAGACCTAGGATAGTTTTTCGGCATTTGTCTCCCAGAATATAGCTAATAAATAGTGTCTAAGTCCGGTTAGCGTTTTGAAGAAACAACGAATTCGCAGAACAAATGGTAATGAAACCGCCGCAAGTTTTCATAAGCGGGTTGAAGTTGCTCATATTAAACTCGCATAAGTAAAAAGCCAGCGACAGTTGAACGAATGCCCACCCCTGTTAACAGTTATAAAAACGTATCCGCTTTATAACTCTTTTTGACTGATAATCTGTCTCTTATTAATACGCTTTCTTGTCTAGTCCAACTCAAATAACGCAGATGGTGGGGTGCTGTCAGGACGTTGGTCCAACAAGTACCCAGAAGGCACTACAAATCCCTTGGATTGGACCGGAAGTGGGCCTATTCTGGAAGAATTCTGGACAACAAAGAAAACTGTAAAATATGGACAATGTTGGGTGTTCTCCGGTCTTGTCACAACATGTAAGTTGATGAATTAAAAGAAGTAACTATCCTGCCCGCTTGCATAAAGAGCTGGCTAGCATTTACTTTTTGGTTGTCAGGCGACTTTGATTGAGTTTACATGACGCGGTTATATTCGCGGGATGTAAGTAGGATATTTCCGGTGGGTGACCTACCCAGTTTCTAAGCGCGCCCGACACGACTTAGTGTCAGTGGGAAATCGTTACTCTTTCAATCAAAAGTCTCAGTAAAAACTGAAATTCAGGGTGCTTTTAAAATACAATAGGCACTATCAGCTTTAATTATTTTTACCTTCCAAGAGGTTTTTTGCTGTTTTTGTGTCAGACGCCAAAAAGTGATAAAGAAAAACCCTGATTCAAGAGCAATCTTATGGGGTCTCTCTTACCTCGGAGACTTAGTAAGTCGACTGCCCCTGTGGTTCTTTAAGGTCGCGTTCTCTTTAATCAGAGGCGGATCTAGAGGGAGGGTGCAGGGGGGGTCGCACCCCCCCCCCCCAACCCTGACATGACCTGCGGCTTTCTAATTCAACTGGTATTCTGTATTAAAATTTGTTTACGTCACCATGCAGTCAGTTACGCCATTCCTCACTGGTGCACCTTCTCCTAAGAAACATCCCGATCCGCCCTTGTTAATTACAACTTGGGCATAACGCTTAATCTCTGCGGAAATCAGATTACAGAATTTTGTAATAGCTATGATCAAGCCTATTATATTTAAAGTTTTGTTGATTATGTATTGCGTTATAGTAATGAGAGCGTTAGGCATCCCGACCAGAAGCGTTACAAACTTTGACTCAGCCCATGACACAGATGCGAGCATGACAATTGACTATCATTTTAACGGGGAAGGAGATATGATACATGACATGAATGACTCCGTGTGGTAAGTATAACTGCAGTAGTGCCAAGTAGCAATTTACATTATGCCTGACGAGGTTTCTTCAACCTTAAAAATTGAATAAATTACGTTTGTGATAACTCGAAGTACTGCCAGTTTTGATAAATGGACGCCGTTGCGATTAGCTGTTAACAGCGATCCCTCGGAGGAAATCTGGACATAGTAAAAAGAATTGATCATTGTAATATTTAAATTTCGGTTTTTTAAAGTTTATATTTGTGTTAGAGATAGAAAAAAGCTTTTAGTTAATATGCCGGGAAGTTTGTATTATCTTATTATCTATAAATCTGCTGATTGTGCCTTACATTGAAGGAACTTCCACGTGTGGAACGAGTCATGGTTCAGACGTCCCGATCTACCTCTTGGTCATGATGGATGGCAAGTCTATGATGCCACGCCCCAAGAAACCAGCCAAGGTTGGGCAAGCCTTATGCTGTAATGTTTTATCAAGACCTTTGCTTTTTTGCCATTGCTGCAGTTAATTAGCAATAACATGCGGCCTTCGTGCTTTATTTTATTCCGAACCTAAGTTAGCAGTCCATAAAGCGCCCGCAAGGCCAGCAAAGAAAATTTCCGACAGATCTTACTTGAAAAGACCTCGTTTACGTTCACCCGGGTATAATCTTTTTTGTAACGTGTCCAATTTTTTAGTCCTTACCTCATTAAAACTTTCCTATGGCTCTGTTGTTGTATCCACAGTTTTCCATACTACTTATTGACAATGACTATCCATGGTTCACTGAGCCACCAAAAGCCAAAAATCTGAAGCGTAGTGATTAAAGAATAAGGAGCACGAAGTCTATAAAAATGACAATTTTTTGATACAGAAATTGATTGAGTTACCATAATATTTGGTATATAATTTCTCTCTCGTCCAGGTGTTTTCCGTTGTGGACCAGCGTCTGTCAAAGCGGTCAAAAAAGGAGAGGTATACCTCCCTTACGACACAGGCTTCGTGTTTGCTGAAGTGAATGGTGATCGTGTTTACTGGGATGTTAACACGGAGGACGGTTCTATGAAACCCACCAACGTGAGCAAGAAAAGTATTGGCTCTTTCGTTAGCACAAAAGCCGTGGGCAGCAACTCAAGAGATGACATAACCCAGGAATACAAATATCCAGAAGGCTAGAACAGTCACTTCGTTTGCTTTCTTTTATTTAAAGCTTTCTTTCTCTGCTGCTTCCAGGCTCCGAACTGAGAGCAGTGGGCGAATTCAGGGATGAGATCGCCCCGCTCTAGTTAAGATGCATGGCCTCCCTTCCCTTATGGGTCTTTGTTTTAGTCCAATATAAAGGGAATCCCTCTGCACTTCTCCCCTGGTTTCTGCACTAAATGGTATATAATTTTGTAGTGGTGTAACGATTAATCGAATTCTCGATTAATCGCGATTATGACCGTTCGGTTCGATTCACGATTCTTTGCTTCCACATTTCGATTTTGCTTCGATTTTTGTACACTTTTTCCAGGGTGCCCTCAGTGAGTTATTATATTGTAAAATCAGAATCCAGAACTCTTTAAAATGTGCGTTTTTGATTGACGAGCAAAGACGATAGCAGTTCGTGCGCCATTTTGTGTTGCCTGGTAAAAATGCTGTCCTTTTAATCAACCACTCCTTGAGAATTTCCAAATAAGGCAAACCATCTTTTGTCAGGTTCTCAAACATGACGACGGACCAAGCAATTAATTGTGAATCCTCCTGTCCCTGTTACTATTCTCAAATTGAGGCTTTAGGGTTGCACGTTGGTAACATTACACGTTATGTTATAAGATTAAACATTAACATAATCGAAATCGAAAGACAATAATCGAAATCGAATTGAATCGCAAGGAATATGAATCGTTACACCCCTATAACTTTGTAGTATCGTGACTTCAAGGTAGTGTTTAAAGTTAATATATTTAAGAAATCTAAGAGAATGTTTTCAGTTCTTAGATCTCTTTACGTCAAACACTCCATCCAAAATCGTCTTAAACCAGGAGCGAGAAACTTCCTGCTACTCATGTCAGGGCGTTTATGTCAACCAGTTTATTTTTAGAACGATTTGGGCGTGAATTTGGAATATCTTTTAAGTTCCACCAGTCAGCAAACGGCCAACAGGCGTAACAAAAATTATTGGTGAACATTTAATGACTTTACTAGGTTTTCCCTTTGATATCTTACTTTCGAATGCGCTGAAAGATACGTTCCATTTTACCCTTCGAATGTTCTCAAAGCAGGAGCGTGCGTTTCATTTTCGCTGGAAAAAGCACTCGAAATGTATTTTAAAGTAAACCAATCCGTGTAAACGCTGTGACATAGGGCTAGCAGGAGAATTGCAGGCTCCTGGGTTATGGGCACCAGGATTAAAAAGAAAGAAATGTGAAGGACAGACCTTCGTTTCAGTCGTAGGCCCCTTATTTAGCAACAAAGCTCAAGAATTTTTAAAACTTAATATTTCTTCGTCTAATTATTTCAGGATCTGACGAAGAGCGAAAAGCTGTGCATCTTGCATTTCAGTTCAGTAGTCGTACTGAGCAAGAACTATACGATACTAGCGTGGTTGAAGATGTCCAATTTCGACTGGAGACTGAGGACCGTATAGATCCGGGACAAAGTTTTGAAGTTACAGTTGTGGTCAAAAACAATTCAGAAGTAACCAGAGAAATCAAAGTCAACTTGGCAGCTGTCTTAGACTTTTACACTGGAGTTCCTGCTAAAAAAATGAACACATACAAGCTCAAATTTCTTTTAAACTCAAACGCAGGTAAAGCACAAATATTATATGAATGGAGATAAAATGGAATTATGTATCAACTGATGGAATTGTCGGTTCGTCTCGCTTAGAATCATAATGTTATGAACCGAAGCAAATTTGTATGGAGTCTTCAGAAGGGCAAAAATCTCAGAAATGCTAGAAATGTTAGTTTTTGGCAAATCCTGGCAAATAGGCCTTTTAGATGTTGTTCTTTTAGAATATCCTGACAAATCTCATAATCTGACCAATTTAATTTTTATGACGTCATCACTCTAGAACTCTATTTGCATTAGCACTGGTATAAGCATTGGTATTAGCGTTAGTGTTATTGATAGTGTGAGTGTTTGTTTCAGTATTAGCATTAGTATTTATTATCTATGTTATTTATCTAGAGCAAAGGTTGAGTCTCACAATTGAGCCCAGTGACTACATCACGCCAAAGGCGACTGTGGGCGATTCTTATGTCCAGCTATATGTGAAAGGTGTGGTACCTGAAACAGGCCAATCCTTTGTTGATCAGAAAATGGTGGGATTCACGAAGCAAAAGATACACATTGAGGTGAGTTTTTCCTTTATGTCATCTTAGCCGTCGCCGTCGTGATATCGTAACTGCTCCCTAATGAGAGGGAAGACGAGAGAAAAACAATGCAAGACGTCCCGCCCTCCTCCGCCCAATTTCCCAATACTCCCCCCCCCCTTATTTTCTCTTCCTCCGCTAATCCTTTCGACGCCTGCCACGCACGCTAATAGGCCTTTTCCACGATAGCGTCATTTTAATCACGTGGCGTCATTTTAATTACTATGACCAGAATCCTTGAGGGTATTGCTTTCTTGTACAAATTAAGGCTTTTGTTATTTTAACCTCACTGAGACTACCAAATTTAAATGTGAAAGGAAAACGAAATGAATTCTGGTCTTGGTAGTAAACATACTTCATCGTTCAAATGGCCTGTTTCATCCAGTTCTCTTATACGTCCTCTAGTACAAAAAGACAATTCTAACTCATAAAAGATATTCATATTATTAAATATTTCCCATTGATTTATTATTTCCCCACTCAGCCATCTGCAAATAGTGCAAAAGTTGGTGATGAAGTTGAATTGACTGGAATTTTCAAGAATCCTTTACAAGTGCCCCTTACAAAAGGACACTTTCTTGTACAAGCTACTCGTATGAAACCACGCACAATACGTTTCGATTGCAAGTAAGTAATGTAAATGTACGTTCCCGAACGCGCACAAAACACGTGAATGTTTTATCGATTTGGTACCATGTTGATACTTCTTCCGGTTTGAATTCGACCTTCGTGAGAATTTCTTTTTAATTCTACAAGTAGCCCCTTTCATTATATGGCTGAACTCGCGCGCGAGTTGGCATGATGAAGCTAATCCTGTGTTCTGATTGGCTGCCCGAATGGGCAAGATGGATACATCTTCCAAGCAATGGATTTCCAGCGTCGCTTCCGCAAAAAATTTCTTTTTTTGGCCATATAGTAAAAATCCTGGTGGGGAAGCACTGTAAGCCATGCTGACAATCCCTTTTCTGTCGCTGAGTCTTTCTTGGTGCCATCTCCTTAATACCCTCTGCCCTGTGTTCGAGTGCCTTTAATCTTTCACTTCTTACTTCCTGTTGTGCTTGTTTTGTGAGGGAATCTTCAGGTAACTGATGTGACTGAGAAACAATATAATAAATAAGTTGAAATGAAAAATCGTATCGATCAAAAAATTCTTTTTTCCTGTGACAGGGGACCAGTCGGAGTAAACGAAGACGCCAGATTCTCTGCCAAATTCACCGTAGCAAGGAAAGGATGTCATCGCATTTCCGCTCGTTTTAACTCCACTGAACTAAAGGATGTTCCTGGGGATTGTGAGATACTTGGTTCAGATTAAGACACTTACTGCTTATGATAACGTCGAGTTGACAGCAAAGGCTTGTTTTCAAGCTATATAATCTGCATAACGGGTATTTTTGCCCTAATGTGAACGAGGACCAAGATCTTAAATAGACGATGCAATAACTGTGATATTTCTTTAGCAAAATCACTCTTTTTCAAACGGGAATCATTTCTCCAAGCCGCACAATTTATTTTTAAAAATTTTGGATTTAAATCTAGAAAGGTACAGTCGAACCTCCCGGTACGGACACCTCTGTTACGGACAGTTTCCAATGTCCCGACAAAATTCTCATATATTTTCTTTAAAAAAAAAACTCTATAATGCGGACAACGGACACTAAATCTCGGCCCCAGAGAGTAAATTCATATAAGCTTAACTTCTTTATTACGGACACTGCGGTGATCAGGTGAATCCGGGATCCCGATCAGGTGAATCCCGTCTGGCTGATGACGTGACAACTTTTTACTTACAGCATTGCGTTGTAGCTTGTTTCGTTTTAAAGCAGTGATTTATGAAGGACTGTACTGTCTCACTTTGTAGCTGAGATGTACAATGTAGTATGCTACTGAAAGACAGTGTCTTTGTACTGTGAATTAAATTTAAATGCAATTTAAAGACGAGTGTGAGCCCGGTTTTAGCTACTGAACACTTAAAACTGTAAGTGTAGTCATAAAAGTGACGTCATGGTAGTGACCTCTTTCATCCGGACACCTCTCTAATATCATGCTACATACGGACACTTTGCTCTGTTCCTTCGGTGTCCGTATTAGAGAGGTTCGACTGTAAGTGCCTCTTGGTACGCAAGGCTTGATCTTGTCTCGCGCTCTGCGCGCGATCATCACACACCCGCAGAATTCTGCAGATCTCGAAGGGTGTGGAGGGGAGGTGGATAGAGGATGACACCCTCCTCGATCTGCAGAATTCTTCGTATCCTACTCAGCCTCATTCATTAATTGCTAATATCTAATGTCAACATAGCAAAGGTAAGAAGTGCCACTTAACTCACAAAAGTTACTATTCTATAGCTTTCACAAATATTTTAAGCATAAAACACGTGTATATAGAGAAGAACACAAAAGGCAACAGATAAAATACAACAACACGAAAACAAGCCGTGTATGGTCAGTACCAGATGTAAAATAGACACTGCGGATCAATTCAGATCTATCAGATATTTTTAACTGTATCCATCTGTTCAAAAACCTTCTTACAATAAGCTCATAACTTCTGAGTTAAATTTTGCAGCAAAGGTAAAAAAGGACGAAAATTATTTAAAAGAATGACATCGCAAGCATCAAGTTTATCAAACTACATGACATCATGAAGATACTGTATACTATGGTTAATGCCGACGGCTATACCGGGAACTCGGAGTGTAATTAAACTGTCTCCAGGTAGCCAATGCAATCAAGTGATCACTAGATTCGTACGCAGTAGCTTTTCATATGTCTGGTAAAAAGAGAGAAGATTTGATGAAACGGAGGCTAGCGGGCACTCAAGAAAAGGGGCGACGAGAAAAAGCAACTGGCCATTTCTTCCTCATCCCTTCCCATGAAAAATTGTGTGCCGCTATCTTTCCCAGTCTTTGCTCACTTCAAAAAGTCAATAGTAGGAAACCATGTTTTATCCGAGTTAGTTCAACATCGGATCCAGGGCTGCAAACTTTTGACTTGTAAATTCTCGATGTAATGTTCATAAAGCGTTTTCTAAATTAGCTCGTATCAATGTAAATAGTGGGTATTCTGTAACTTCCGTGCTGTACTTCAGAGAGTTAAGGCCATCGTTATCCATTTCCTTTAAAGCTTGATCCATTCTCGCCAGCCTGTGTAAACAATATTTAGAAAACTGTAGATCATTACGTGTTATATTATACCTGCATTTTTGAAAACCGGGTTAACAAAAATATAACAAAGCTCATTCAAAGGCCGATTAAAAGCCTATATCAAACTGTTTGCTAACCCGGTTTTTATAACTCCAGGTAGATACTGACATGTTAATAAGTACTGAGAGGACGTGTGATTTAGAATACAATAAAACATAAGAAATGATAATACAGCCCGATAACATATGAAACGTACAGATGAAACAGTTAATTGTATGACCTCCCAATTGTATGATCAACCTTGGCCTTTGAAAAAGAAACGAAAAAGATTCAGATCAGTGAATATAGGAATGAGTCTTGGGAAATTTGTAGTGAATGGTCTGGTTCAAAGAGACTTAAACCTTTTCACTTACGCGTTGTAGGCCTGCCACCCTTTTCATATAAGAATAGCAGTTTCATTTTAAATGATAGATTTTCTTAGTCACGTGAATTACTACACCCATTTTTTGCTTCAATTTTGCTTTTTATTTTAATTCAAATCTTCACCACTTTTAAGACCTTTAAAAATTTTAATTCGTTTGCTATTTATGACTTCAAGTACGAGGTTTATGGAACTAATCGGGCTTTTTTAAAAATTAATTGTTTTCTGTAAACTGTAGCGTTTTCATTTTAGCGTGAGATTAGGGTGAGAAGTAAACATTGAATTTTTTCCAAGCAATAAAGTACTTTAGAATTCCGCAATTAATTTGGCATGTTTAGCATTAACCTCAATACAATATAAGAAAAATTGAGAACTTAAAGGTTTCTAAAAGTTGTGTAATTGTAGAATGTAAAAGTTTGTATAATTCTGAAGGGCGTGGCTGGTCATGTGACTTCAAAAAGTGCAATGTCAGCACCAAAAATAGTTCCTTTTATCTAAATCAAAGATAAAAGGAGTGCGAAGCAAAAGGAGAAAAATAATTCTAAAATGCAGATATCAATGAGGATCTATTCCTTAATTCACACGAGTTCTTAATTAACAAGTTTAGCATAATTTTATTTTTCCGTCTTTTTCCTTTTTCTTCTAAATTTAAAGCCACTTCGGACTGCAAAAATTGCATTCACATTCAACTTGAGAGTGCTTGCTGACCCAATTATATAAAAACTCTACAATAAATAACAGTGATAAACAAAATAGTTAATCGCCAGAACAACTTGCCTTACAGTTTTTGGAGGTTTTGTTCCTACCACATGAAACATTTTCAGCATCTTATATCTTCCTTTTTTACTTGATGGTCGTGACAGTGTGAGTCCTTTAGCTGTTATTCTACTGGCCGGCAGAGAGGACAGAACGACAAAAATGTGGTCAATTATGCAAAAGTGGTTATCAACGACTACCGCAAGGGCAACGCTAACGGCAAAAAAGCAATTAGATTAGATTGGCAAAACAACCACTCTGCACGTGCATCACGCTTTTTTGTACATTTCTTTGCCGTAGCTACACGACTGCAACGTGAAAGTGCCTAATTTCACGTTTTGTCGAGGACGTGAACACAGGACAACGACTTTCTTTTTCTTTTCTTGAACTTTGATACAGTCTTTGCCAAAAGAAAAAAAAATGCCAACACGAGTTTGAATACGCACGCGCAATAAAGTTTGAAGTAGCGCTAATTCGCTTTTTAAATGACGTTTTCGTAGCTGTCGCCGTCGTTGTTTCTTAAGCTTCTAACTACAAATGGGGGGTCCGCCCTCCCTGGTGCACGTTCTCAAGGGGTAGTATCTGTTCGACTCCAAACGGGAGAACTCTTTTTTTTTTCCTTCAAAGAGGTCTTTGTCACTAAAACTTAACTATTAATGAACTCAATTAAAATAAAAGCAATAACTTACCTTCGAAACAGGTTGTCATCCTCTCCGCCCCATCCCCAAAATATGTTTGAATAACCATTGATTAGTTCAAAGTGTTCCTTCGTAAACGAGCCTACCCCTCCAAATATCTCAAAATATGGTAGACTGTGGATTTACAAAAATAAACACAGCAAAGAAGGTTTGTTTCATTCTTTGTTTACTATATAGCGACAGGAAAACTATAGCGGAAAAGGCCTCTGTTTATACATAAGAACGGGGATTTCGGCGCGATTTCTGATTTCTGTAGACGCCGCACCGACCTCGCAGCCTGAAGTTTATTGTGGGAGAAAAAGCTATCAGGTACTTGCCGATAATCAAATTTGTCCACAGCTACCGACATGTGTCTGGGCGATGAGGGGCAGCTGTATTCATTTCGATCATTCTCCGGCATCAAGTCCACGTCATGGAAGACAAAACATTTGAAATCGTCAAACTTCAGCGCTTCTTTAAAGCCGATGTTGAACAGCTTAGCCCTATTGAAAGGAGCATCTCCTATCTGTAAAGAAGAAAATTTGTGGGCAACTGCTCTTTATTATATGGCTGGTTTCGCGAGCCTGCAAGGTGAAGCGAGTCCTGTGTTACTGATTTGGTAATCTAGCGGGTATACTAACTTGAGCAGTATCTTACTCTGCTCAGGTTCCCGCTTTTGTCCCGCAAGAAACGTTTTCTCTTTGCTTTATATAAAAAGAATCGTTTACTGGCTATACTTATTTGATCAGGATGGCTGGGTATTAGCCGGTAAAGACCTCGACTTCGTCTCGGTTCATGAAAAGCCCAACGGAAGAAGGAGCTTGGCCAATTTTCCTAGTGGGTAAACTTGTTTTCTACCCAGGCTTTTAACTAGATATGATTGTGAACACGCCTTCTGATCGGATGGTAGATGATGTGTACCTAGCTCTTTTCCGCCTTTTCGCCCTCATTGGAGATTCTCTTTTCTATTTTGCCATTGGTGTGCTGTTCAGTGATCATGGTTTGAAATACTGACCCTCTATAAAAAAAAATACATCGCAACTCCTCTTTGAGACTAAAATGGGCAAATATGACCCCCTTTCTAATATCGCATAAATTCATATAGTTACCATTTTTATGAAAGCGAGATAAAAAAAAATGTCCCCCAGCCACCAGAGCCCCTCACTGGTAAACATACCTGTTCTACGGAAAAGATCCTGTAGTCTAAATATTGTTTCCTCAACAGAGGATGGATATGACGAAGAAATATTGAGATCTGCTCGTAACGATTGCGAAATGGAATAATAAGAGCTATCTGTTAAGATAAAGCAAAGAGTATCAAAAGTGAGTATGTTCTTCAACAAAGTACTTTTCAACTTTTAAATGTGTCTACCTGATTTAGGTTTAGCTCAAGTTCAGATGATGAAAAATTGGCGCTGAAATTAGCATGAGGGTGCAATGAGAGCGTAGATTAAAGACGGCTGTCTCTTAATTAAACTAGTGCCATGTTCGCGCGAGTACAAAGACAGACAGGGTGATGAATCAGGGTTTACATCATATTGATGCAAACTTGACTCGGTGCATCATGTCCAAAAATTTTGCTCGGAAGCGAAACCTTTCTGATGACTGAAAGAAGCTCCTTATTTTTAGGAAAATGACAAGAGAGTTACATGGATATACCGAAAACATTATAAAGATCCTTGAGCTTGCTATGAGTGTGTTGTAAATTGCGGGATTTCCAATAAAGGAACATGACTTTTGACAGCAACGGCAGGGACTGGGAAGAGGTAGTTAAAGGGCTCTCGACTTGAGGCACTTGAACGTACCAAGGTGCCATGGAAGTCATGCCCACATTCACTCCTTAGAGTGCTAATGAAATTAGCTGTCTAGGGTATAATAATGATTTTTTTCACTATCGTAGTCGTATAAATAATGACCAGAGGTTGGCTAAGAAACGTATACGGTTTGCAGAAGTCAAAACCAGACTATCAAGTGTTTAAAGAGATGGGAAAATAAACTACCAAACATCCACGTATTTTTTCCTCGATACCTCCAGCAGAAAGGGCGGGACCTCAAAAGAGGTGCATGGAAACACAGACCTCTCAACCTGCCAGAGTTGAGTAGGTGTCCTGTGGTGTGGGCATTGTTCAGTATCGTTCAATCTTTGGTATTCGGCGTCATTTGGGTGATTGCACTCGTCCGTACACCCCAATAACATCTTCATTTTAGCACCTCACCTTAACTCTTGCTCGGCATTCAGTTGGTTTCCATCTTCCCCCATTTCTGACCCAGCCATTAAACTCATAAGAAATTTCTTTTGCAACATCATCCATCTTAGAAACTGATGTACTGACATATATAGGTCCAACTGGGAGAAGGAAAAAAGTATACATACTTTCAGCACGAAAAGATAAAATTCGTATCCCCAAGCGGCCATGTAATGTTCTGTTTATTTTATAGATACTGATGAAATTCCTACATAAAACACAAATTTTTTTAAATTCATTTTCGAAACAGCAGAATAGTGCAATTAAAGTGGTCACCTATAGCAAAATGCCTGTCACAAAAATGTTATGAAACTCGGATATAAAGTTATGAAGAAGAAATAAAGACAATAATACTTATATTTTCTGTTCCAAAAAAGTTAGTGACCATGGCGACACCCATATCCTCACCCGTGAAAGATAAAAATAGTATCTTCACAGCACGCGATGAGGATATGATTTTTTAGTAAAAGGAAAAATCCTGGTATTCAATCAGTATCTATATAATAAACGGGATTCTTCGTCACAAAATGGTTCCTTATACCGGTTGCCACAAACTTGGCAAATCAAAGGAGCGTCAACAAAATAAGGAGAAAAGCTTGGCTTCGTGCTTTTCAAAGCTTTCTACCCTGAACCTGATTTATTTTTATGTTGTTTAGGCGGGTTGGGGGTGAGGTAGAGTAAAGGAGAAAGATGCTCCCTTAAGCCTGAGAACAGGCTTTCTCGTTCCCCGGCCATATCCCAAATAGGCTGGTGAAGAACCCTTTTTTAACGACCTGCCACTCTCCTGCCCACCTTCATCCGACTACTCTGCAGGCAGCCCAGTTGGCAGCAAATTGTATCCTACGTTAGGCGAGATTCTCAAATGATCAACAACATCATTACCATGCCAACCCTGATTTTAGTAGGTTTGCGTCAAGAGCTCCCGGCTACTGTTTAGTTTTCAGAGAGGTAGGGTGACCGGCCGTGGCCAGCGCTGGAGTTCGGCCGTGTTCGAGTCCCGACGGACTCCTGATTCTCGGTAGTCTGCTCAGGTAAATAGGCCAACCGGTTGATCTTCTATGACTATCACTTGGGGCTTTTCATCATCTTATGTTTAATTTGATTATTTCAGGGGAGTGCTTGTAAACCTATAACAACAGTGGGTGACGGACAGTATCAATGAACTATCTAAATCACAAATAAAACTTACTAACCAAGATTTGGCGGATTTTCTGGGCATAAAGCCGTTTCATTCAGTGGTTGCCCTGTGTGGTTATGTCCAATGTGATTTACCCAATTTCCGTCTACAGTATTTGTACGTTTGTGCAGGTTACCAACTGAAAAGTTCAAACCCACTGTTTCTTTCCAGAAAACTCTATCTTTTGTCATCCTTACGTAGGATATTTGCAGTCTCATGCCTGATAAGTTACCAGTAAAGTGTAATGTCGCTGTTAAAATTAACACCGGCAGGACAGGAATAAGAAGGAAAGACAATTTCTTTCGGTCTAGTCTGTTCATCCTCCTGACCAGACAGCAAAATATGATGAAGACTGGCGGGATCTAGATGGAGAAAAAGGTGAATAAAATAAATAAGATTTATCAGGGAAATTAATTTATAGTAAGTCGTACGTCACGTTGCTATGGTAGCAAAATCTCTCAGTGACAACAAACCGAAGACTTCACTTTTAAAAAAATCAGGAAAGTGAATTCGCACTATTTCAGACTTCATCGATCTTATTCAATTTCATTTAGTGTGTCAAAAGTTGGCGAAATTTCCTGAGGTTGAATCCAAAAGGACTAAGTTTAGAAGAAGAGAAAAAACATTTGTGTTGTGTTCACCTACACCATAAAGCGGGCGCGTGAGAATTAGAAAGTTTCATGTTGAAGTCATGCAACGACGGCTAAGAAATGTACAAGGGCACGTGCAAAGTTGTTGTTTTGCTAATGCAAACATATTGCTTTTTTGCTGTTCTCGTTACCGTCACCGTCGTCTTTGCTTAAGCTAACTCGCTATTGCTGTGATCCCGAAATTTGCTACCATGGTAACATGACGTTACACTTGTCCTTTCTATTATAGAATGGTGGCAAATGTGATCGGCGTCTTACACGACCTTACATACACTGATCGAGTACTAAGGCAGCGTTCATACTTGATGCCCGTACAAGGTGCCCGACTACGGTACTCACTAGCCAAGTAGGCACTAATGTGAACGCAGACTGTTTTTCTCAAGTACCCACCCTTAAAATTCGGGAAAAAAAGTGGACACAGGCCGGGTGCCTTTGTGCATACCGTGGGCAGTCCACTGCCTTGTTCTCGCTGCTAAGCTGATGTGTCAAAATGGAGTCTGGCGGGGCGAAAAGGAGTAGCTACAATACTCACAGTCATATATCGGGCACTCAACGTTTGAACGCAGCACCATTTTGTGCCGGTACCAAGGCACTTGTCCCCAGGCACCAAGTGTGGAGAGCCGCTAAGGATGCGTTCACATTTAGTGCCAGGGAACTAGTTCCCGGGCACGGTACAAAATGGTGCTTTGTCCAAACTCTGGGTACCTAAGTTGTCTTTCGTTCACTTTGGTCCGTCAGCAGACGCCATTTTTGCAAAAAGAGCGAAGAAGTTGATTGTGGGTAACACTCCTCGGAACCAACGGAAAACACGTGCACACAGGGACCCGGTGCCCACTTTAGTGCCCGAGTACAAAGGTATCGACCTTGTACTTGGGCACTGGAACCGTGCCCGAATTCTGGCGCCGGTACTTAAAAAAAGGTGTGTCCGCATTAGTGCCCAGCGAGTATTGTACTCGGGCACCAGTACCCTTAAACCAAGCGTGAACGCACACCCTAAGTGGGGAGCTTTGAAGACGCGAGCCGCAATAAACAAGGCTACCGGTAATTCGCAGCCAACGGCTAAATTCGTTTTTAGATCTCACATTGACATTTCACATAAATGACATAAATTGTTGTTGATATTTTTCGTACAATTGAAGCCGACCAAGTTAAACTGATCTCTTGAGCCAACGAAGGCCTGGTTCAGACGGCGTACTTTTCAGGTGCTGAACTTGAACCTAACTGAATTAGTTCGACTTTGAAGCGACACTGGCGCGACATCTGATTCAGAGGGCGCACTGTGTGTCGAGCTTAAGTTAAGTTCGTCAAAAGTTCGACAGACTCTGTCGAATTTAACGCTTTTGCCGCACCTAAACTAAAACTGGCGTACCAAACTGATTCAGACGCCGCTCTTTTGCCCTACTTAATTCACCAGTTAGGTTCGGCACATAAGTGGAGCGGCTTCTGAACCGGGCCTGAGATGTCAACTGCTCATGCAAAACCACCCAGTTTCATCAGGCCTAGTTGTTCGAAGGCCGATTAGCGCTAGCCCTGCGGGGTTAAATTTTAATCCCGGTTTCTTTTCGTTGTTGTTGTTGTTTTTGATGGTGGTGTTGCTTAGAAGCATTTTCTTGGACAATTTTCCCTATTCTTTTTGGATTATCCAATCACCAAATTGCTGACCAAAGGAATTAAACTGAATTTGCTTTTTAAGCTTTTATGTCTGAATTCAAATTTCGCACTAACCTTGGGTTCTCTTAACCCCGCTTTGAACAAACAGCCATCATGTGAATAAAAAGGGATAATTCAACATACAGCACAAGCCGGTAGATTTAGCAAAGAAAACGCAACCTCAAATGTGAACGCGAGAGCGCGCGAAAACAGACTTAACGCGACTTTCGTTACTTCTCTCTTATTCAGATGAAGTCGGATTTTAGATCTGCGCGCATCATCGTCACTTTAATTTTGTCAAGTTGTCTTCGCTAATTAAATCTGCCAATTATTTCAACGAAAATAAGAAAAAAATAATGACGTTACCCTCTTTATAGTGGTCATCGGTAAAACTGTGAATCAAAAAAGATCATGTCCTCTAAACGAAAAAGCTGTCCTTTAATAGTGGTTTTCTTACCAGGGATTTTAAAGAAATATAACTTTCTAATCAGGAAGTGGCCTTAATTATAATAAATAAATGAGGTAGCGGAGATACGGTCTTTTTAAAAATCTGAAATTGCCGAAAGATTTGTCGGTGAATTTCCTTCAGTTCAATCGTGCAATCAGGGTATCTAGTTTGACTACCGAAGCATCAAAAACTAATATTTACAACTGGCAACTTACAGCAAAATGTGAAGTAGGTAAACGTAGATAACCTAACTTGTTCAGAGCCGTAATTTGGCAGGAAAGTCACATATTTTGATCTGAAATAAGGCAGGGAAAATCAAACAAATGGTCTGAGATACAATCTCAGACCATTCATTTCAGACCATATGTGATTTTCCCTAACCCTGAGGGTAGGAAAAATCACTTATGGTCTAAATGGACAAAGGCGTCAGAAGGCATGTCACATAGCCCTTCCGAATTTCCAAGAATATACCCCCAGGCACGTGATATCACTGAGGTAGCCTCCTGTTCAACTACAAAGGGTACTTGATGTAATAATTGCGTTCGAGGTATGAGAACGCAACCCCTAATTTGTGTTGGGTGTTCTGTGCATTATTGGGTGTCCTCTGCAATTAATAAGGGAGGTTTTTTTTGTCGTCAACACGCATTTGCCTCGCTTTTCGTCGACACACATTTGCCTCGCTTTGAGGCGCTTACTTAAGTTTTGCCTCAGTTTGACGCACTAACTCATGTGGTGATTCTAGTGTCCTTGACGTTCATCTTTCAAAGGTTTGCTGAGGTCTGATATTCTGTCTTCGTAAAGCGTTCATCTTTTAAAACGTTTGCTGAATCTTCGTAAAGCGTACATCGATCTGTGTTTGCTGAATCGTCCAAAGCGTTCATCTTTCAGAAGTTTGCTGTTAAATTTTACTTTGGATTAAGCCTTCATTTTTTTCAGCATGGTTCGTCACTGTCTTTGGAAAATGTCTGCGACTCCTCGAGCATGCATCAAACCGGGTTTAGTTCGGCGGCCTTTGTGCCACAAAGTAAATTTACCGAGTTGTGTAGCTCGGCAGCCGTTGTGCCACAAAGTAAATGTACCGAGATGTAGCTCAGAGATGTGAAGCTCGGCGGCGCCATTTGATCATAACTTTTGATATTTTCGGCACCGGACAAACGAACACTTTAACTGTATGTTATTTATTAGGAAAAACGTATAAACCAGCCAACAGTAACGCCACTCTCGAGTCACTGAAATCAACACGCTCGACCAAATTACTGGAAAAGGTATTGACGTGAGCGGCACACACGTTCCATTGAAGGCTTTGACAGGGTTAGTGCGAAGTTTGAATTCGGATGTGAAAGCTTTTAAAACAGTAAATTCAATGTAATTCATTTTGTCAACAAGTTGATTATTGGATGCTCTTAAAAATAACATAGAAAATTATCCAAAGAAATGTTTTTGAAGAAAGCTTGAAGAAAGAAAAAGAATCCCGGGTTAGGCACTAATCGGCCTTTGAGCAACTGAGCCCTGTAACTGGCGCCACTAAAACAAAATGTCCTGTTTACACGCCCGACGCACTCTGTCGAATGTTTCCTCTGATTACAAGCACTTGACACCGAACCATATGATATCTTTTGAAAACGTTCTTATAATGATACACAGTTTAAATAGAGGTTTCGCAGTACGCAACCCTTGCGTTCAAAATATGCCATAATCATATTTATCTATATCACAACTACCTCAGTTTCCGCCTCAACTGCTACGTTTATGCCTGACAAAGATATCGAACGCACTCTCCTAAGCTCCGATTACTCCCAGTTTACTTTTTAAACATGACCCTTCGCTTGAGTATGTTCCTGGCCACTCGGCTCTTAGTTTGCAGTCCGAAACTCTGATAAACGTTAAACGTTCGTCCTTTCGTAAAAAAATAAAGGAATTATTACTAAATTTTTTGCGGTCAGAAGATGATTATGTCGAAGTCTCCCGTCTTATTAAGTTATTTAATACTTTAGGTTAACCTCTCTTCGTAATCGTTATGTACATGCCTTGTTTTATGTTAGTTTAAACTCTATTTACTGTATTGTAGTGTCTTCACTGTTATTTAGTCCATCTATATATAATTCTTGTTTTGTAATATGTCTTCAGCTCCCCCCGCCTCGATTAGTTCATAAGCTATTTGCGGGTGGGAAAGTAATGTAATTAGTTATTTTCCAATTTTCAATAAAATTTGTTGTTGTTGTTGTTGTTGTTTGTTGTTGTTGTTGTTGTTGTTGTTGATAAGGTGGTGAGAGCTCGAGGACGTTATTGACTAAGAGTGAATCTGAGGACACAAATTCGAGCGAAGATTTAAGGTCCTGTATTATTTTATGCAAAGCAGCCAAATGCAAAGCAATAACATTTTGGAGGATACAATGAAATCACTAATAACTTCATTAGATTTTTCCTGTCTTGCAGGTCAATGTCAACGCTGTGTAATAATGTACTGACCTCCAGAGTTTTGATCGCGCGTTAGTGGTAGTAGTGCATAGCCATTACGACATTAGCGGATGCTTCGATAAACACATTTACTTAAAGTGCAAATTATCATGTATTGATTCATCTTACCTATTGTAAGCGTTTTCAATGGAACAATTGTTTTTCTCGGCGTTACTAAGGTTGCAGCAATCTATGGGAGTACGGAGATTTTAAGATCTTTCCTTTGCGTCTTCTTTCAGCACTTTTTTCCTCTTCCTCCTCTTCTGTAATATACCAAGGAACGTTTTATAGCAAAAATGGTTACGCTACTCTTTTTCTTTTAGCAACCTCAGGTATTATTTTAATCTTCTCAGTCGAGCTTATATTAATTACTTGAGTTATGACAGAATTCGGATATTACTAAAGTCTTGTAAACTTACCTTAAAGTAAATGGCCGGTTCCTTTTTTATTCTAATCTATCTTATTTTTTGCCAATTCTGTTACTTCGAGTCAGTGCTACGCCGATCAAGGAAGTCTAAGGCTAGAAGAATGACTCCTTTTGCCAATGTTGTTTGAAGGAAAGTGGAAAACGTACGTTCTTCACTTCGCATAGCAACAGGTCAGTTGACAAAATAGACAATTTGACACTTTTCAAGGCAAGTAATTGATTACCCGACCCAGTTCACAGCTTCATTGAATATTTATTACAAAGGAGTTCAATATTAATAGGACTTCTCAGATGTCGGAGAGTTGAGATGAAATTCACTTCCAGGCTAAATATGAGAGACTTACAATGAATTTCTGCATGAGTTTGTCTAGGTGCAGCAAAAATAAATTTTAATCACTCTAAACCATGTATGAATTAAATTAAAAAGTTAATACAAAGTTCAGGCTGAGAATCCCCGTGAAAACTGGAAATCAAATGCAAATTTAATTAGCAGAGCTGGCTATATTAGAAGTGGGTACAAGTTACCGTTAATAAACAAAACAAAAAATCAGATTCAATTTATTTCTCACCAAAACTAGGTTTTATTGGGCTTTCCAACTTGTCATATTGTCGCTCTAGTTAGACTTTTGATTAGGATTCTGAAGTCGATTTTTTTAACTTACATGTTTCTTGTTTTAACTTGGCAAATAGTAGGTCACGGTCAAACGTCGAACCTTTCTCATATGAAGAGCCTCTGATAGACTTGCTGCAAGTCGACCTTTTGGCGAGAGGAACGAGCCTTTTCTGGGCGCAAAGCGGCTAAGGAGCGGGAACGATTGATTTTTAATTTTCTCATTAAGAGTGGCTTTCCGTAAATATCGACCCACGGTCGGCACAAGTTGAAAATTTGATTTCGCTCATATTTGGCTCATCGATAACCCTTAATGAGTAATGAAACATGCCGTAGTTAGTTTTCCCAAATAACGTGTTCTTTTGTTAAAATTCGATAAAACGCATTTTGCCCGTTCAGAGCTCAAAATCCACTTCCGGTAAAGCGAAATTTTACACAAATTCAATTGACTCGTACGTCAAACCACAACGATTTGGCAGCCTTTGAAGATCACGAATAGTTTTTATGACCCTTTCTTTCTTCTAAGACGATAAATTTGTGAAAGCTGTAATAAGTTTGTGGTCAAAAAGGTATTGTTAAAAATAGGCCGTATTGACAATTTCTACCGTTCAAAATTATAGGGTTAAAATAATGTAAATTTTTACAATGCGCTATAACTTAGAATTTCGCAAATTGACTTTCTACGGCTTAACTAGGCCCCAATCTATCAGAAAATCGAAACAAATCTCTGGGCAAACGATTTTAAGTAGCCCGCAAGACGTTGAGTTCAACCCTAATTTTGCAAAAAAAACGCGACATTCCAGTGGTTAAAAATAGCGTGACACGGCCCGTCACGCCAGTGTTACCGATAGATATGCTTTAAACAATTTACTTAAAGGCAGATTAAAAGCCAGTTCGAAATTAAATCTTTCAGTAAACCTATTATTCTCATTGATTGCAGCATTTTCTTCAGATACAACATTTAGGGTCCCTGGGATAGCGCCACACACTTTCATGTTCAGTTTCGGACTGGCGATTTCCCTCAAAAAATGGTATATAAATAGAACAAAATCTAAAAACTAAAACTGATTACTGAATGAATTTTTTCATTGAGAGATATTTGCGAATTAAATCATTGCCAATCAATGCCATTTGGTTTATAAAAACTAATTTCCTTGAAGCAATTTTAAAGAAAAAAAATATTTTAGACTAAGTATTGGTGAAATAGTTCTTTTCGAAGTTTTTACCCTTGCGGGCTCTCAAAACTGAAAAAAAAAGCTACATGGATGCCCCAAGAGGAGCATATACTTGTATGACGACGTGTATGAATCATGAAGCTACTGCATGACTATGACCCATTAAAACAAACTAAGAGGACTCTTTGGTGCTTTGCCAGGCTTACCATAAACTCAGTTTCGGGTTGCTTTCGACGTTTCAGTAGAAAATTCCTGACACAAACGAACGTCTGAAAAGGCAATCGCCTATTTTCTTGGTTGGAAACTTCCAGGCTTAGTTTCAGGCTTTTGCGGCCCTTTTACATTAAACGAAACTGACTTACGAAAATGGTAAACGCGATTACCGAAGGGACTCAAAATTAATCGGTCCTGAATTTCCTCACCATTTGCCCAAACCGTGAAGCGACCTGCTTACCAATGTAAATAGTAGAAAGCCTTGATGCCAAGAGCCTGCGATAAAGCTTCCTCTCATCGCTATCTGCCGCCGGGGACATTTCGTCAAAGAGCAGTGAGAGGCGTGTGTATCGCAGACTATGCGTCATATATCTGGAGTACTTTGAGGGACCTTGTTAAGTGCATAATAGATCGTAGCAAGGGCAGATCGTTGCAATATCTCTAATTACTTATTAAGAGACACCAACAGAAAACTCGCTATTCCTCTACCCCAGACAAATGTTAAGAAAAATAGTTTTTTTGGAGCAGTTCTTTGGAATAGCCGTCTTATATATTGACCAGCAGCAGGCGAAGTCTCTTGGGGTTTTGAGGGCCGGCTGCAAACAATTCTTCTGAAGATCTACACGGTACTTACGTAAAGCGGACTAAGGCTTTCAGCTTCTAGTATTCGGTTTGTGAGAAAGACAAGGGTAAGGTTTTGGAGGCCTGCTTGGGTGCCTAAGTTTCATGGACTAAGGTTACGGAGGATGAGGAAAGTCCTCAAGTCCGCCTTTCCTTTTTAGGTGTTGCCATTCGTTCGTTACAAGGTTCTTCTTAGGTTTAGTATTATACTCTATTTTGTTTCCCTATTTTTATTGTTTTTTTTTTTTTGGCCGAAAAGACGATGTTCTCTTTAAAAACGCTGTTGAAAGGAACTTTCAGTCTTTTAACCTGTCATCTGCAGTTCAGTATTACAGCTAGAGTTTCCATGACACTAAAACGTCAATCAGTGCAAAGTCTTTCAGGCCACAAAGCAGCCCGTACTTTTTGCGTAAGCCAAGAAGGCGGAATAGTCGAGGTAATAGTCTGGAGCAAAACAAAATGGTCGTTCCCTCTTGTCTGGAGCAGCGGGGGCACGGCGGGGGAGGGGAGAGGTGAGTGAGACTGGGGAGAGAATCGAAAAATAAGTCTAAAAATACAATAGAAAATGACAAAGAAAAAATAAAAGAAAGAAAACAAGAAAGAAAAAAAGTTTCGCAGTTTAAAAGCAGTTGAAAAGTTAGTACTAACAAATCCGTTCCTGCTGATCAATAACAAAGCGCCAAAAGTGCTCGACGCTCAAGTTAAATACCGTATTTATTCGAATAAGCGCCCAACCTCGAATTAGCGCTCACCTCGAATAAGCGCCCATCCTAAAGGCAGCAAAGTTAATAAGCGACCACCCCCACCCCACTCCCTCCCACACAAACTCAAATAAGAGATAATAAGTAATAAAGAGACCCTCCCGAAGACGGAGTTTTCTTCAGAGCATTTTACAGAAACCTTGCTTTGTTACATCTCCGCTTTTTGTTATTACCATTTATTGTTTTGCTGCAAAACTAACATACTACACTTGCTGAGAATGGCGAAAATTTAATAAGTGCCCAGCCTCGAATAAGCACCCACCTCGAATAAGCGCCCACTCTCAAGGTCCAAAAATTTAATAAGCGCCCAGGGTGGTTAATCGAATAAATACGGTATATACCATAAAAATTTGTAAATGAAGGACGTAGTTAACCTGTAACAGGCCTTAAGGTAGTTGGGAAAACGCAAAGAAAAGTGGGTTAGAAAAAATGGCGAAGGAGCGGGGTTAGGGAGAGAGGGCGAAAGGTCCTCCTACTCTCTCCCTCTTACTCTCTTCCACGTTTGTTTTCCTCCGTTCCCCATTTCGCGCCACTGTCCACTATCCACTATCCACTATCCAATGTCCACTGTCCACTACGCCTGGAATAGGCTAGTTCATAGTGGGCCAGAGAGTTTTTTTCCAATGGCGATGCAAGGGATCTATAGATGTCCATTTAGGAGCATTTGCCATTTTTAAAAGCTCATGATCACACTGCAACTATCCCTGCTTTAGCATTAGTAAAACGACACTTTTTTTTCTATTTTTCGTTTTGCTGCAGAGGAAAGTTTTTGGGGATTTGTTTTTGATGATGGTGTTTTATCGTCGATCGAAACGAGTTAAAATGTTTTCTGAAACGTTCGTTACAATGTAACTTTATAAGCGTGATAGTAATACATCGAAACGTGCATTTATACTTATACATAATTACTTGAAAGAGAAAACTCGCAAGAAAAAAAAAAAAAGTTCTAATTAGTTAATATTGGTTATCCCTGTCTTAAATTTAACGTATTTATGCCTTTTGACGCATGCTTAAATTAATAAAACACACCACTGTACTTGTTCAAAGTTTGTTTTCGTTGGGCTCGGTCGTCGACGTCTTGCCGACGTCGCTCAAAAACGCCGACTTTTGGGCAATTCTACACTATATATTGTATCCAAACAAAATGACTCTTCTAAATAAGATAAGTGTATTGAAAGATGTAATATAGATTGTATGCTGGAATTTTGCATGTGATCAGCGTTGAATAGAATGTTGAAAGTGAATCTGTCGTTAACACCGCTGGCGTGACGGGCCGTGTCACGCTATTTTTAACCACTGGAATGTCGCAATTTTTCGCAAAATTAGGGTTGAAATCGGCGTCTTGCGGGCTACTTAAAATCGTTTGCCCAGAGATTTGTTTCGATTTTCTGATAGATTGGGGCCTAGTTAAGCCGTAGAAAGTCAATTTGCGAAATTCTAAGTTATAGCGCATTGTAAAAATTTACATTATTTTAACCCTATAATTTTGAACGGTAGAAATTGTCAATAGAGCCTATTTTTAACAATACCTTTTTGGCCACAAACTTATTACAGCTTTCACAAATTTATCGTCTTAGAAGAAAGAAAGGGTCATAAAAACTATTCGTGATCTACAAAGGCTGCCAAATCGTTGTGGTTTGACGTACGAGTCAATTGAATTTGTGTAAAATTTCGCTTTACCGGAAGTGGATTTTGAGCTCCAAACGGGCAAAATGCGTTTTCTCGAATTTTAGCAAAAGAATACGTTATTTGGGAAAACTAACTACAGCATGTTTCATTACTCATTAAGGGTTATCGATGAGCCAAAAATGAGCGAAATTCGAATTTTGAACTTGTGCCACAAAAAGTCGATTTTGGTCGATATTTACAGACAGTCGCTCTTAACATGTACATTTGTGTATAGCTTGCAGCGGTCCTTAAGCAATGTCAGTCTGAATGACATTTCTGTGTCCCCTTTTAACAACAACCGCTCTCTTCACAAAGGTTGCTAACGGTGTAATTATCTTTCTGTGTTGAGTATGAATGCTGCTTTCGTCGAAGTCAACTCGAATATTGTTATGGTTATAAAGACTCATCTATAGCTAGTTTGTGATATTCTGGAATATATAGTCAGCTTGATGTAGAAAAGAACGCAAAATCTCCCCACTACTCGGCGGTGCATATTTGGTTTATTTTTACCGTCATATGACGGCAATCTGCGTTTGGCACTTACATCAAAGAACATTTTTTGGTAACCCTTTAGTAACTCGGCGGTGAAATTTACCCAAAAATCCAAACATACCCTAGCCTTACGCACACCGGTATTTTCTACTTCCTGTCAGTTTTCTGTTTGGGGAATATTTTTTTATACCCTGATCAGCCTTGAATGTTTCTTAACTGATTCTCCCTTTTCGAAATAGATCAACAGAGCGTAAACTTGAAAATTAAACAAGACTTACCTGTAAGTTGAAGTTTGATGATAATTCTGCCAAATCATTAGTAGTACAGTAGGGTTAACATGAGATGCGCACGCACCGCCGTAGGTCAGTCTTAAAAGAATTTTGTGATCACTAAAACGCAGCCGAAACGACATAAGGGGTGGGTGTGAACATATGGGTGCTATGGGCATGTTAACCCTACTGTACTACTAATGATTTGGCAGAATTATCATCAAACTTCAACTTACAGGTAAGTCTTGTTTAATTTTCAATTCTACCAAATCATTACATACATCCGGGTTACCATGAGACTTTAACGCAGTGAGCACAAAATGAGAAAATACCCAAACAACTTCACACGCCGACTTTAATTGTACACTACTTTGCAATACAATTTTGTTGTACAAGGCATTAACCTAAGTAAGAACGGCCAAACTCATCTGGTTTGTTACAGCAACTGGCTTGTTGTAAAACTTCCGAAAAGTGGACTCCTCAGTCCAACCAGCTGTTGCTAGAATCACATCAGTGGAAACTGACATAAGAGCTTTACTCGTTGAAGCACACCTAGTGCTATGACCAGAAAATATTTCTGTATCAACCCCTGCTTGTCCCAACAAAGTTTTGATCCAGCGTCCAATAGTAGACGAGGTTACTGCCTTATAGGGCTTAATGTACGAAACAAGCAATTTTGAAGAATTCCTGAGCTTTTCAGTAGCCTATAGGTAATAATCTAATGTTTCATAAACACACAGTTCCCTTACTGGATACTTGTAAAGGCGTACATTGCCAAACACTTTGCCAGGTTTGTCCTGCTTAATGTGTTCAGTTAAGGCAAAATTAAAACATGTATCATTCTTCTGCATATATTGCTCTGATGTGTCCAAAAAGGTCAAAGTCTGACACCTCTGCCCCGTAGTTAAGGCAATCAACATGACTAATTTCAGGGTGAGTTCCTTCAAATTGATCTCGTGCAGGGGCCAAAATAAACTCAAGTAATCAAGGACAGTATCCACAGACCAGATATTGTTATACTTTGGCACAGGCTTGAGCTTGTTGAACACCCCTCTAAGGTAATGGCAAACAAGGAAATGCTTCCCAACAGATGTGTGAGATGGAGCATCATTATCACTCATACCAATGTTAGAGACTGCAGACCGAGCTGTATTCAACGCAGAATAGCTCAAGCCACTCTTGAAAAGACTGTGCAGAAAAGAGAGTACAGCCGTTACAGTGGGATGCAACGGATCAATCTTTCTTTCACTGCAAAATTGCAACCACTTGTTAATATACACTTTATATTGTTTCTGAGTGCTGTCTCTCAATGAATGCATGATGATGTCGACAATGTCTGGCGAAATCTCAGACTCTTGCAAGGATCGCCTGATAACTTGCATACCATCAACTGCAGGCGTTGGTGTAGGGGATGAGGACCGTCCAGAGTTGGATGAATCAGGTTCTGAACTGAAGCATTGAATACACGTGGCGTTTCTGTTAGTAGGCTCAGTACAGCCGTAAAATAAGGCTAAGTTGTCCACAAGGGAATTACTAGAATTCCTGATGCCTGGTCGTGAATTATTTTCTGTACACACCTTGAAACAAGACAAAATGGAGGATAAGCATAGAAGAAAAATTGTGACCAATCAATGGTAAAAGCATCCACAAACTTTGCCATTGGATGTGGTTTCCAGGAAACATAATCCTTTACCTGAGCATTAAGTCTACTAGCAAATAGATCTATATCTGGTTTGCCAAATAAAGCTACTATCCTCTGAAAAATTGGAGCGGAAAGCATCCATTCCAGATCCAAATTCAAATTCCGAGATAACTGATCAGCATCAATATTGCTTGATCCTGGAATATGGGCCGCTGATAACCAAATATCTTTGTCAATAGCCCAATCCCAAATATCCTTAGCAATGGAGTTACATTCTAAAGATCTACAACCTCCCATAGAATTAATGTAAGACACAGCAGTGTTGTTATCAGACATAACCTGCACATGAATGTTGTTCCTGGCATCAAGTAGGGAGGACAGAGCAAGCTTAACTGCTAATAATTCCAGGTAATTTATGTGCCTGGATGACTCTGACTTAGACCAGATGCCACTAGTGTTATTCCCATGTTCGATTTGAGCACCCCAACCCATTTGGGATGCATCAGTGTAAACAACTACATCAGGGCTATTATGAAAAATTCTTCTTGATGCTGTTAGAATATTTGCAGACCACCAGTGAATCTCTTCCAAACTGTCATGAGACAAGGTCATGAATGAATCAAAATTCCCCCGGTTCAATTTCAGATTTGCTTCTTTGTCAACCTCAATGTGGCGATAATGTAAATGGCCAAATTCCACGCCTGGAAAGCTGGAGACTAAGGTCCCAAGAAAAGATGCAACTTCACGAATAGTAAACCGTTTATTTGGAAGAGAGAACTTTTGGCACAACTGTAAAATTTTAACAGCTTTCTTGTTAGTCAAAGTAACTAACATGTGAATAGAGTCCAAAATAAACCCTAAAAACTCTAAGATCTGTGTTGGAATAGTAATGGACTTTTCTGGATGGATTTTAAAACCCAGACTGACAAAAAGTTGTATATCACGTAATGTGGCTTCTTCACACTCTGTATAACTATCTTCCAGATAGAAAGAGTCATCAATATAGCCCAGACGGGTGTGGCCAAACTGACTCCTCAAGTAGCTAAAGACTGGTTTTAAAACTTTCGTAAAAATCCTAGGGCTACTAGTCAATCCCATAGGTAGGCTAGTGAAAGCATATAATTGATCCCTCCAAATAAATTTTAAATATTTCTGATGTTCTTCTGCAATAGGGATAGAGTAATACGCATCCTTCAGATCTATAGATGTCATGTAACATCCAGGCCTCATGAGTCTAATAGCTGTCTCTAACGTGTCCATTTTAAAATGATGGTATGTCACTGACTCATTCAGTTTCTTTAGGTTAAATATAACCCTGTGAGACCCATCTTTCTTAGGCCTTGTAAAAATTGGAGATATCACCTGGCCATCCTCATGTGATGATAGCCTTATTATCCCTTTAAGAAGGAATTTTTCTACTTCATTGTCAATGATAGTCTGTTCAATTTCAGTAAAGGAACAAAAAGGCCTAGTAACACTCGTACATACTCCAGGTTCCCAGTCAAATTCAATATGACAGTGAGTAACTGCATCCCAGATAAAAGGATCTGATGTGATAGTCTTCCATACATGAAGACAGTCCAGCAGCCCTCCTGCCTTAAAAGGAGTTTGATTTGCAATAATAGTAGTAGCAAGAGTTGTCCGACTTACCTCAGCTGGTGATCCTACTGGGTCTTGGTTGCCGAGGTCCTGGGATTCTGGTGGGGCCGAGCATGGCCCCGGCCTTGACCTAAAAAAGAATTAGAGGAGGCTCTTCCCCTGCCAGCACTATGACAGAAGCGGCCACGACCACGTACACCTCTAGAGGCGGGGACTTTGTAAGGTTCCATGCGTCTCTTAGGAGTCACTTTATTACTGAGCTTTTGTGACTTTGTTAACTCTTCCACTTCTTTGTTTAGGTCATCTCCAAACAAGAATGTTGACACAGCTGTAGATGGGTTGCATAAAGGAGCATATTGCTTGTTTAGGTCAGGACAAATGAGATCTCTTCGTTTCAGATTAAGCTCTCTATTTGCTGACAACAGCAGGACTGCTGTATGGGTCAAAACATTCCTCTGATCCCCATTTGCACTGTTGCACAGCTGAAGTACAGCATATAAACCTGACAAGAGCAAGGACTGTGCCTTCTGGAAAGCTGAATCATTGTTTCTGGTCTCCTGTCGTAATTGTTGCCAAATTTGCTTGTTTATCTTGGGTGCAACCAAATTAGTGCAGTTTTCAGGTCTGAGGTACTTGTTCTGTACCTCGGCCAACTTTTCTTTTGTGAGCTTCTCTGTAAGCAGACTCTTCACTATTTCTGCCAAATTTGCATCTATGGCAGGTGAAGTTTTCTCTAGAACGCTAAATTCATCAGCGAGTGATTTAAAGGAACCGCCATCCGAGCCTTCAGCATGGTCTGAGGTTTTTGGCTGGATAAAATCATTTATTTTAGTTGCAACAGTCGTTGCAACAGCTGTATTCGAACACTCAGTGCTCGCTTCACCGCTCTCAGGGCCGGTCTCATAATCTTCAAAATCGGCATAAACCTTCTCGATAGGAAAGAAATTAAGATGAATAAAGAAAACGTCAAGCTTTTTGCACTACAAAATAGCGGACTCGTCCGCCACGTGGTATCAAAACAATCGGTCCAAATAACCGGCTATGTAGCTAGTCACAAACTCGTTGAGACTTGTAAAGATACGAGGAAAGGGTATAAACGCGTTACACCACAATTGCTTAAACTCTGGACACGTCCAGGAGTCTTCTCATACAATTATAATTCGGCACAAGAGCCGAGACCGCCTGTGACACGTCACAGAGCACGAAAAAGGAAAAAATCCAGACAATAACGGCTGGAAAATGTAATGTGGAGCGCGTCCACAGTAAAAGAAAAATAAACGAAAAAGTAACTGTTAACTTACCGTGATAAGCAGCTGCCAACGGCGTAGAAATATCGGAGAAAAATACACACGACTAAACCCACGGCGAACGATACATGCACTGACCTGCGGCGGTGCGTGCGCATCTCATGGTAACCCGGATGTATGTAATGATTTGGTAGAATCATAATTTAATTCCTTATATTAGGTGCGGTTACACGGGACACTTTTACCGCGGTAAATTGGCGTGGTGGGTGCGTGTGACCGGACTTTTCTGAGATAAATTTAACATGGGAAATATTCATGGTTACGTCAAAAGGAAGAAAGAAATAGCCCATGATATTTAACGTGGTTTACAGTTATAATTTATACATTGTACTCAATATCTGTCTTCTCACTGGCTAAGAGCCTACAGCTAATTTTGGAAATCAGCGCAACCTATAGATTAGTTAGTTATCTGGTACACGGCAGATATTAACTGACTATAAATCTGTCGGTTGCGCGCGAAATGAAAGTATCAATCCAGGCTCCTTGCGATGGTGTGTTGGTCGTCAATTTCTTCAAAACGAAGTATAATAAAAAAAATTACACTCTTTCTTTTTTATAAGAATATCTTTTATAAGAATATCGAGACTGAAATTTGCGAGGTCTTCTAATCCTGTACATTACTTGTCACCGCCTGCCGGAAACAATCAATGAACCCTTTTTTTTCTCTTAGTATCTTGTTTTACTGAGGTCGTCGCGTATCGCGTGTGAATATTTCGCTAAAGTCTCTGTCGCTTTATAGCAAAATGGCTAGGTTGAATCTACTTTGATGCCGGCAAAACGAATCCGTTTTAACCTACGTACAATAAACTGCTGAACGAGAGTGGGAAATTATTTCCGTAGGAAATCCCCGGGAGGAAATCGTTACTTGGTTATCGACTTTGGTTGGTAAGTCGAGATTTTTTATAATTCAGTATTTTGTTGATGAAAAATACCGAGAAAAATATCGAGCAGAAATTATTTTTTTCGCACGTGTTGTCTGATGATGTATTTCACATAATTTTTGATAATGTATACTAAAAGATTCTGTCCAGATTTCTCGATTATTTATCATGTTACTCTATCACACAACGCCCAACAAACGATCGCTAGCCTCGAGCATTTGGCGCTTTCCTATTTTACTTTTGTATTTTGATCATCGTCTCATGAAAGTGCTTTTAATTATATTTCTGGCGGGAAATATGTACCGCGCATGTTTGTTTGGCGTCCAGATCAGTGACATCAGTAATCAAGAAAAAAGGAAGAGACTCCAGACATTAATAATTATATCAGTAGCATTTGATGCTAAAAATTATTATTCTGGATTATTCTATTCTAGTTCAACACTCGAGAGAGTCAGCTCTTTTCTTAAAAAAATTGCGCAGACAATTAACCTCGCTGAGTCATGCTTGGTGCCCTTGTTTCCTGAGCTTTTGTTACCTGCGTTGCATAGTATTAACCTGCATGTAGTATCCTCGGTAGAGTATACCTGAAAACTACAGTTAACTTGCAAAAATGCTCTAATCATTCCTGTGGTATCCTGGGTAGTCTATACCTGAAAATCTACAGTTAACTTGCAAAAATGCTCTTAATCATTCCTGTGGTATCCTGGGTAGTGTATACCTGAAATCTACAGTTAACTTGCAAAATAGCTCTAATCATTCCTGTAGTATCCTGGGTAGTGTATACCTGAAATCTACGGTTAACCCGTAAAAATGCTCTAATCATTCCTGTAGTATTCTGGGTAGTGTATACCTGAAATCTACAGTTAACTTGCAAAAATACTCTACCTAAAAAATACATAACATTGACTTATTTGACTTATGGAGGTGGTAATTAACTCTTACTCTTTTTTAACATTCATGGTCAACTAACAGCTTTCTCTCATTCCATCTTATTTTTTCAGCACCCGCTCGAAGATTTTGGCACAAGTGTTGCCGGGGAGTGTTGCCTTAAGCAAAGCGGAGTAAAAGAGCAGTATAAGAACGGTTATTGTAGTATTTTGTGTTAGTGACCTAGGAGCCTCTGAATTTGGCGATTTTGCGATGGTTACATATCGCCAGGACTATTTGATTTGTTTGATATAAAAGCAGTACAAAAAAATCTTAAATCATGTCAGTCATATCGGTACTTGTCTGTTAATTGTTTCTGTTTCTAATTGTTTCTCTTTACATACTGATACAGGAACATACAGCAGTTAGCGTGTTTATTAAATTTGGTAATGTTAAATTAGATTATAAGCAGCTATTTTTACGAATTGTACGGAAAAAAGATTTCGGGCCGGCCTTTCAGAAAGCGGCTTAAGAGCGACTTCGCGTAACTATCAACTACACGTGGAAATAGTCAAAAAATGACCTCCCCTCAAAGAGGGTCTCAATGGGGTTAACCGATAGGCGTAAAACGGCCAAAAATTTAGCCGATAGTCGTAAAAAATGAAAAATTTTAACCGTTAGCCGTAAATACGGTAAACAAGAGTTAACCGTAAAAGAAATTGTTCCCTAGATTTGCTAGTTTTAAGGAAGGTACTAAACTCACTTATGGTTGCGTTTTTTATTTCCCGGCAAGTGTGACTGCGTACGCACGTTAGGCCAAGCGCCTTTTAGGTGTTAACCAAGACCTAGGTTCCATTTCCGCCACTCGCTCGGGGAACCAATTTTTGTCTATAGCGAAAGTGTGGCTTCTTGCTGGGGATTAATATTTGCGATTTCCAGGAGGTCGTGCCCTCGAAACACTAGTGAAACAACACGCAGAGATGTCACTGTTTGTAAAACACGTTGCCAATAAACAACATTTCCCTGTTTTCTCTGACGCTACGGTAGACATTGTCATGCCTAGTCCCTGTACGGCGTCTTCCCACGCAATCTAGGTCAAGGCATTTCGGTGGTGAACTCGCTCGGACCACGTGACCTGAAACGCATTACCAGCGAGGAATGATGAGGCCTACAGACAAGGCAACGCCAGACAGTCGCTCCGCACAATCCTTCGCCATCATTAAAAACACTGGACACGGGGATTTTGTCATTGACCGTTTTCACACTAGAGCTAGAAATGGATTATCCGTCTGAGACTAGCCTGTGTACAGTCGCCCCTCCCCCACAGACATCCCTTCTCCTTTTTTTTTTTTTTTTTTTTTTTTTCTGAGGGGAGGGGCGGCTGTACACAGGCTATCTTGAACGGATAATCCCGTCTTCAAACTGTCCATCGAAATTGACGGATAAAGTCAGGCGGGTTGTTCATTCAAAATTAAAACTATTCCATTTTCAAATTAAGACGTATTACCTATCTGACGCGAATCATCAAACGGATACCCGTCTCACACGAATAATCCATCTCTAGTGTGAAAACGACCATTTCTGTTAAAATGAATGTCGCGCCCCGGCCTTGAGTTGGGCGTTCGCGTGTCTGCTTTTGCTTTTTCACGAAGAATATTTTTAAATTGACTATTGACATTTCTATGTGTAAAATAATGTTAGAAAAGGAATACTTTATAAAAAGTATGATCTATCAAATGTTAAATTTTTTCAAAAGAATAGCTAATTTCATCCCGAGATGATTTAACTTTTTTGTTAACCGTAACTGAAAAAAATTAACCGATAGCCGTAAAAGAGTCAAAATTTTAGCCGATAACCGTAAAAGCCACCACCCCATTGAGACCCTCCTCAAACTCAGCCAGAATGAAGCCCTGTGGGCCCTAGTTACAAAATCGTTGGTTTAAGTGCGATCGATTGAACGATATTTTTTTAACAAATTTTTTCTTCCCGAGGACTAAAATGGGCTAAAATTATGCAAAAATTAGAGCCAGTTTTAGTGGCTCGTATATTTAAAAATAAAGATTGTCATTAAAATATAACAGCACGTCATATCTTTATTTCTTTTCCTCTATAACTAGAACTAATAAGATCGCGATTTAGTCAATAATAGATTTTTTAACAAATTTTCAAAGTTGTTGACTCAAAATCGCTTTTCAAACGGTCAAAATTTAGCACATTTTCAAGAGCAAAAAAAGCGTATTGGTACATGGCTCTAACCAACAAGGTTTGCTTATTCTGAAAGAGCATTCTTTTTTCTTCAAATTGGCGAAATAAAATTTTTGGGTAAATGAAATCACGAGCTTTGACAAAGCAGAGTAAAATGCAAATATTACACTTAAAAATATGACCTCTGACCCGAGTCACGCAACTGCGAATTATGGTAGGCGGCAAACCTTTTGTTATCTTTTGTTTTTTTTATCCATCCGAAATACCTGTAGTTGAGAAGCTGTGTTAAAATACAAAAGGTGTAAGTTATAAAATCTTCGATGTAGCAAAAAATTACAAGACACAAGAAACAATTTTTGTCTTCTTCGCTTTCTGGCACTAGCTTCAGCCTGTTATCGAATTTCAATCAAGCATGCCGGCAAATCAGTAGTTGCATAAATAAACGTTATCAGGTGACAATTACTCACCTGAAACTTTTAAGTCTGCGAGTCTATGTGGCCTTTTATAGGGGAATTGATTTCTGGAATGCCTTACGACTTTCAGAAGGAACCGAATCATGTCACTGTTTGGACGTTTTATCGTTCGTATCACGTGCCGCCTACATGTACGCTGGAGGAAAGCCACATTCTACTCTGAAATTAAGACCGAATATAAATGGTGTTATGGACGGATACAATGATTTTAATTTTAATAAACTAAAAGCCAAGCTATTAGACCGCAATACTTTTGCAACTCTTTTGACTGGCCTGCATTAAATAGTTTTGTATTTATTTATCAAATTAGCGAAGCGAGAGCAGTTCAGACTGGTAATCAATTATTTGACAGGTGTCAGTAGCCTGACTCACAATTTTCCCCTGTAACCAGACGCAAAAAAGTACTGCCTTGGAACTTTGTTAGTTTTATTTGATTACGTTAATATGCAGGAACACTTAAATAAGACGAAAGAAAGAGGTTGATTAGTTGAGCGAGTTTTCAGTACTCAGTTTTTATATACGGTGTCGCCTGGAGCGCTCCACTCGCCAAAATGGCTTCATGTGAATTTTCTAAGTATGTCGGAGGTGATTGTGGAGCAAGCTTAGTACTTCCAAGTGGTGATTTGTGTGTAAGAATTTCTGAATGCTCTAAGGACATCAAAGGCCACCTCAAGACGTGCGGCGTTTCAGATGGTACACTATGTTCGGAGGCGACGCTTCTGTTGGCGCGTGCAGGTAAATCAAATTGTATTCGAGTTTCACCTGTAGCACGAATGAAACAGTTATTTTATTCAACTTATGTAACAAAAATGTGCCTAATTGTAGGTATCTTTGAGGAACAAGAGCAATATTTTAATCTCTCTATTTGCCCAAGACACCGCGATGCATTTGGTCTTAGACGGCGAAGCAACCGAAAATTATGTTCTTCTCCAAGTTCATGGGCTTTTCACAGAAAAGCCAATGTGAAGGGCGAGCGAGGGATTACACTGACACAGTCTCACCGCCTCTACATGGCCAGCAAAATCGTCATCCCTGTTGGCTCAAGTAAGTTAGTTGAAAGTGGAAATAGTGGCGGCCACACCCTGTCCATTTTCCCCTTTTGAACCTGACGCCTCTAATTTTTTAAGGTTTAGACCATTTATTCACTTAGAATACTTGTTAGGTTGCTTTATATATTTAGTTCGATATTTAAAAAATAGTTTGTTTATAATTAAAAGGCTTATCATTAGGCCTACTGGCAAAAAGCCGCCGAGGATGTAAGTTTCGCGGACTATATTTCCCTAATAAAGTTCTGTGTATATTCTTTTGAGGCTTCAGTTGGATAAGCTAAAAAGTGGTTTTTCTTTCTTAGCGATTTGTACACAGTGTCGCAAAAGACTCGACGAAATCAATGAGAGAATTGAAGGACAATCGGCAGCAGAGGCAGCTGTACCCATAATGAACAATCCGGATGCCACTGAACTGGATGAGGTTAGGATGAGATATATCCTTCATTTTCAAGTGGTAAAATTCATAGAACACGAAAATAGTTACTTATCAATACCAAGAGAAAATTTAAAAAACAACGTTCAGATTTCAGGAAACCATACATGTGTATCCAGTTCTGGTTACAGCACGGACTGATTTTTTCAAATTGCATCCGCTCATGATTACTGCACATAACAGGTAATGGCCACCGTGAAAGAGAGAAAGAAAAAGTTTATGCAGAAACATTATTAAAATAAAGTCGATCGAGAAGAACGTTACTAGAATTTCCATTGCTTTTTCCGCCTTTTCGTGCATGCCTTACACGTAAACTCGGCCCAGTCCTCGCTCACTTATCTTTTCTAGCCCCTGATGAATGATATAATATCCCAGGCAACACAGTAAAAATCGTGCTTGTTTGTCAAGATTTGTGCTGCTTGCTGTTACGACCAAAAGGCCTCTACGTTTTTATCATCTTATATTATTTTGCTGACTTGTTACTGCAGTGTACCAAGTTTCATCGAAAAGATTCTTTTCCTTGGGAATTCATTATTGATGTCACTTAAAAGTCATTGTTCGTTTGATAAGTACATATTATTATTATTATCATTATCATTATCATTATCATTATCATTATATCAAGTGACTCTGTTACTGTCATTGTTTATCTCTGATTTAGGGCACAAGAAAAAACAAAAGGTATTTACAAATCATAAGCAAGAGACTTACAGAAACTAGGACGTTGGAAGTGAAAACAGCTTTAGTTTTTTTTGTTTTTGTTTTTGTTTTTACCGCGAGTCTCTTTTTTTTAAAAGTAGTAAACCAAACCTTTTCTCAAAATTTCAGGGGACGGTGAACGATGAATTCACGGAATTATATACAGGAATAATGGAAATATCATTGAAAGATGAAATTTTATTCGTTCCAGACGAAGACAGTGTCAGTAGCAGTGACGAGGAATCATCGACCGCGGTGACGGAAGCGCCTAGTAACGAATATATACGAAGAGAGCACCTTAACAGATTTCTTGAAACTTGTAACGTCCAAAAATTAACTCGACCAAGGAAGAGATGGGCTGAGGCAGGTGCGCGCACGCATAGCAACCACGTGAAAAAGGCTAAAGGCGTTATTGTAGTGGCTTTAGATGTTATCACGCCTGGTGATGCGGCTCATTTATGGGATGCACTTCAGTCTTCAAAGCTTGTCGACAAAGAGCTTGGATATGAAGGTAGTGCCGACCGCAAATATCTTGAAGCCTTGGCAGAAACATACAAAAATGCATCCGCCTGGGATACTAGAAGACAAGTCTTGTCCATAATGGCTGATCTAGTCCCCATCGAACGCCTTCAGAGGTATCTACCTGGTATCACTGAGTACCGAGTGAAAACTGCGCGACTGCACAAACATGTTTATGGTCGAGGGAATCCACTTCCATCAAGGTATAGTCCCCGAATGAGAGTAGAGGCCACCCAGCTTGATCATTTTTTGACGTTTATAACAAGTCCGCACATCATACAAGATCTTCCATTTGGGCAAAAGTACTTAAAGCTTTCAACTGGCGAAGTACTGGAGACACCAAACATAATTCGAAGTATGATTCCAGAACGTATTGTTAAGCAGTACACTAAATACTGCGACGAATTCGGGTTCAAACCATTTGGACGTACAACAATGTTGGCTATCCTCGCAGCCTGTAGTGCCACCGTAAGAAAGTCGTTGCAAGGAATCGACTATATTGCCGCAGAAGGAGGCAAAGCTTGCGACGACCTATGTCATGTGGTGAAGCGACTAGAGGAATACGGGGTATTGAAGACAGATGTTTCTGAGCTGTGGAGAAGTTGTGTAAAGAGTGCAAAGCAATACATAAAGTCAGATTACAAGGTATTCGAGGCTAGTCTCATAATGGAACAAAACAACAAAAACGTCAATTTCTATGTAATGTTCCTTATAAAATTCGGTGCGATAGCACAGTATGATAGAAAAAATAGACCTAATTGGATGTATTCAGTCCACATGACCATTTACCGTTGCTGTCAGTTTTGACTTTTTGTCATGAAGCATGCTTTTGCACTATTTTACCTTTGTCGTTTAAAATTATTTCGCTTATTGCTTTTATTACAATTTTGTTACATAGGTGCACGTATCTCCCTCTTCGCCCGTGGCTGACCACTGTAGCGTATACGCTCTAAGCGATGACAAGGAATCCTTGTTCAGCAGCCCTTGCGATCACGATCATGATAGGACGTGCCCCCGATGTGAAGAACTAACAGCCTTAGTGTCTGCCATTCAAGAATACTTAGAAAGAGAGGATCTGGGATTTCCAACTGCAGAGTTAGATGACTTACGCCATGTGGCCGATGAAGCAGCCCAAAACATTCTGTCTTGGAAGGCTCATCAGCTGAGAAGCAAAATTCAGGACATGGCCAGAGTAGACGCACTTGAACAACTAGACAATTCGTCTGTAATGATCATCCAAGACTGGGCCATGAAATTTTTGCCACAAACATACCGCGAATCTCAGGCAGACTGGTTTGCCAAGAGAGGCATCTCATGGCACATAAGCGTGGTGGCAAGAAGACTTAATGGAAAACTTCAGAATCAGTCTTTCGTCCACATTGTTAAAAACTGCAACCAAGACAGCTCGGTAGTTATCCGGATCATGGAACACATACTGCGCACACTAAAAACGGAGAATCCTGAAATTTCTACGGCATTTTTTAGGCAGGATAACGCGGGATGTTACCATAATGCTACTATGCTTGCTGCATGCCGCTCTATGGGTGATGTCACTGGAATCGCTGTTTCTAGAGTAGACTTTAGTGATCCTCAAGGTGGCAAAGGCCCGTGCGATCGCAAAGCAGCCACCATCAAAGCTCATGTTCGTAGATTTGTTAATGAGGGACACGATGTTCAAACTCCAAAGGACCTTGAAACCGCGATGCTATCAGCTGAAGGAGTACCTGGGGTAAGAGTGACACTTGTCGATTCATTAGGTATCAAGGACAGCCCCATAAAATTGGATGGCATCAGCTTGATCAACCACCTACAGTATACTGGTGCGTCAATGCGAGTATGGCGATCCTACAACGTCGGCTGTGGAAAAATCATCGACAAACAGCTACCAACAGGTTGTTATAAATATTTTTTTTATAAGGAAAGATTAAAAATGCAGACTTAGAGTAAGGAAAAAAGCGACACGCGAACACATTAAAATACCTTTTTTTGTTCTCAGTTGCATTCTCTCGTGGCAAAAACTTTCCGTACAATAACGCGAGGACAGATATATTTTAACTCTTACCATCAACATAGCTGTTTTATAATTTCACAGTATGCGCAGACTTTTGCGGATACATTATCGTACGCATCCCACAAGACACTTAAGACAACAACATAATCAGAGCGTGACAAAGTAAGATAAAGACGTAAGTGTGAACCATTTGTCACAATGTTTTCTTTTTTGGTTTCAGCTACAAACAGCTTCTGTGGTAATTTTCAAGAGAAATTTTCAGCCGGCGACTTCTTGGATGTCGGTAAAGAAGGATATCCAGCGTTACCTCTTAAGTCTTCTAAAAATCAAAACTTTTCTGAAGGGCCAGAGGAGGCAGAATTTGATCCAGGTCTTTTCCAATGTCCTAACGAAGGATGTGTTAAAAGTTATCAGAGTTTTTCAGCCCTTGAAAAGCATCTGTCTTTTGGAAAGTGTGAAATGCGTGTAGAAAGAGTCACCCTTCTTGACCAGGCGAGGCAAACGTACCACGCCAAGCTGACAGAAGGAACAAGCAAAGACGTGACAAGCCATTGTGCTGAAGCTTCTGTTCGAGAAAGCGTAGTAAATACCAGTCAAATTGTTAAAGGGTGGGCGTTAAAGCAAACGAAAAAATCAGGACGACTCAGCGAATCACAAAAGGGGTATCTTGACGAAAAGTTTAAAATCAGCCAGAAAACAGGTCACAAACAGGATCCAGCTTCCGTAGCTCACGACATGCGTTACGCCAGAACTGCTGAGGGTGAACGGCTTTTCACCCGCAGTGAATTTCTAACTACGCAGCAAGTTCAGTCGTACTTCTCTCGACAAGCAGGCAAACTGCGCAATCAATCCACAGAGGATGAGAGAAGAGATCATGACGCTGCTGCCGAGCGACAGCAGTACTGGGATACTCGAGAACAAATCCTTCGAGAGCTTCAACTCCAACACCCCATCACCGTCGACAATTTTGACCTATGCGAAATGTATCACGCAAGTTCGCTAAACAAGTTCAGTGTCAACATGTTACAAAGTATTTGCCAATATTTCGGTATGGAACAGCTAACTGTTCGTCGCAAGGCACCATACATTGCCCTTATTGGCGAATTGATCCAGTCATGTACCTGTCATAACAATAGTTAGAAACTGACAAAGTAGGCTCTCTTGAGTAGGTCTTTGGTGTAAAAAATCGTGCTATAGGTATTTGTTGCTAACAAACCCTGTGTCTATCAGTTGACCAGAACTCAGGAAAATTTCATTCCTTCAGAAACCAGGAAGAAAACTATCTTTATTTTTTATTGGTTAAAGGGAACAATCCCTCGCTTGCTTTATTTCATAACAGTGCACAGCATGAAATAACTTCTCCGTGTGGAATGACGTGACCTCCGTCCTTATTTGCATAATACACTAAAAACTGGTTGGCTTGTGGTAGTTTGACAGTTGTTTTGTTTTTAAAACAAGATAAATTCCTCTCACGATTAAATCTATTTGAAAATACTAATTTTGCCATGGACAGTGAAGGCATTGATTCTGCTACGGAACATTTTACAAACATTTTAAATGATATATGCGCCTGTTCTCTCAGATTAGCTTGTACACAAAAGAAACCAAAAAAGCATAAATTATGGTTTGATAAGGACTGTGCCCTTTTAAGGAAAAATTTAAGGGGACTATCTTATGATGAAAGTCTCAGACACGACTATCACAGCATGCGTAAAAACTTTAAGAAATTGGTTAAACACAAAAAAGCAAAATTACTAGATTCTCAAGTTGAGGACCTCATACAAAACAAAGACAGTCAGAAATTCTGGACTTACCTCAAATCTTTAAAAGAAAAACAACGCTCCCCCTCTAACAAAAACGATATTCCGGCTGACAGTCTATTTAGCCATTTTAAACGCTTACATTCGGTTTCAGACCCCCCTTCTTTTTATACAGATCCTGTTTCCTTAAAGGAAGACTTTTCCAGTTTAGAAGAAACGAAAAACATTCACAACTACTTAGATAGCCCTATTTCAATTAATGAAATAGAAACTACGGTCAAATCACTTAAGTCAAGGAAAGCTCCGGGACCTGACAAAATTCGTAATGAAATGTTGAAAGCCGGCGTACAATTCTTGAAAACCGCACCCCAAAAATTATTTAAGCTTATACTCCAAAGTGGTTTTTACCCTAGCTCTTGGTGCGAAGGAATAATAACCCCTATTTATAAATCTGGAAACAAGCAAGACCCGGGAAATTATAGAGGTATATGTATAAATAGTTGTCTCGGAAAGCTTTTCACTTCAGTACTTAATACCAGACTGAAAAATTTTGTAATCGATCAAGACATATTGCATGAAGCTCAAATAGGTTTTTTACCGAATCATCGTACAACTGATCACATATTTACCTTAAGAACACTAATCGATAAATACGTCAATCAAACTACAAAAGGAAAATTATATACCTGCTTTATTGACTTCAAAAAGGCTTTTGATTCGGTTTGGCATGATGGCTTATTCTATAAACTCCTTCGGTACAACATTGGGGGAAAATTTTATGATTTAATAAAGCACCTTTATTCAAAAACTAAATGCTCCATAAAGTTTTCCGATTGTCAACGAACGGAATTCTTTAACTATTGCAAAGGGGTTAGACAAGGTTGTATCCTTTCTCCTATGCTTTTCAACCTATATCTAAATGAAATCCCTTTTTTACTCGACCGACAAGACACAGACCCTATTATTTTACCAAATGGAACTCATCTGAACTGTTTATTTTATGCAGATGATCTTGTTCTAATTTCCCATTCAGCCGAAGGACTTCAAAAAGCGCTTTCTGTGCTCGCTGAATATTGTAACAAATGGTTGCTATCTGTTAATTCAAAGAAAACTAAAGTTCTGATTTTTCAAAAGAAATGTAGAAAATCAGTCCTTAAAGTGCTACTACGATCAAATTTGGGAATTTGTTTTTGATTACATATTTCGAAAATGTATGTAAAAGTGACTTACCGTGCCAAGTTTGGAGTCTAAATATGATCTGGAAGTGTGTTTATTTGCACGGCAATTTTCGTAAATGTCTTGCCGCCATTACTCGATTCAAAAAATGACCGGGAGTAGTATTTGAAGGAGTTGGGGCGAGATGTGACGTAGAAAAATCAACGCGACAAAGCAAGGTAAACAAACATGGCTAATTTCGCATGCAGGACGAGATATTTTGGAAGCTTTTGGAGGTTCTTTCTTCGCTTTTTTGACTTAAAGCGAAAGTATGCCTGGTAGACGTTGTGTTGTTCAGGACTGTGGAAACGTAAAGAACGATGAATTCTCCTGATTCGGGCAGCGTTAGATTAAAGCGGAAAAGGTTCGTGTCCATTCATCGGAAGGATTTCAACACAGTGGGAAAATTTGCTGTGTGCTCGGAGCATTTTACAAGGGATTGTTATACGCTTGCTTTTCCGATGAAAGGCATGAAAAGGAGTTGGAAGAAGGGGACGTTTCCAACCATTTGGAAAAAATCCTCTCAAACACTATCAAAGCGGAGTCGACGATCGGTGAGTGAAATTACAATGTATTTGCGCTGTGCTTATCATATTTATTTCCCCATTTACCTGTGACATGATTTTTTCTGGCATCGTTGTTCAATATGAATGCTCTGACTATTTGGACTTCCCATATTGTTGCATGTGTTTTCATACTTTTCTGCTTTCTTCTCATAGTTATAGTAAAACGGGAATTTGCGCTGAGTGGACGTGAAGTCAATTCCCCAATTCCCAGACCTTTCCACTCAAGCGTAAAATTTAGAAAAAAGTGAAGCTACATAGAAATCCGGCTCTCTATTTTTGAGAGATTATCCTGCTGTTACTTTGAGATTTGACAGTACTCCAAACTTCCCTCCAAGAAATCTTACAGCAAATTAGGAGTTACACGCGAGTCTTTTAAAACGACCAAAAATGGACTTAGTCTGATTTTTACATTCTATAAGTTCAGTTACTGTTTGCGGGTTTTTTTTTCGTTTGTATTTTAATTCTATTTTCACTGTCTGCAAATGATGCATACATTTTATGGCAAAGATGCAGTTAAACCTTGCTTCCATTTCTACTTTTGAAAACATCGACATAAAGCTCAAATTTAAACTTGTTTTGAAGGGGAGATATAAAAAATGGTCCTACCTATTTTCATTTTTAGCTACTAAATGAAATTCTGGCTGGTCAAACTACTAATGAGGATACAGAGGAAGAAGACAATCCTGAAGAAGAGGTGATCTCTCTGAAAGGAAGTTCTGCACCTGAGGAGAGTGCTGACACTATGGGGGCCCCCAATCTCAACCCTGAGGAGTCTCCAGAAGTCGAGGGTGTTCTGAACACAAGTCAGGGTTCTTTGCTTGAGGTAAATCCTGAAAAGGAGGACTGCATCCCTGAGACTGAGACGGGTGAGATAAGTGTTGATGCTAAGATGACTTCAGAGGTCCTAGGTACTCCTGGTGATAAGACAACTCTCGAGAGCCAAGGGATTTCCGGGACAGATGATGTTACTGAGACCATGCAGATCCTGGAGGCTCAGGGAATCGAAAAAGTGCAGAATATGGATAAGTTATGCAGATTGATGAATCATTAGCGATTCCTGAACTTGAACAGGTTTCTATGGTAGGCGCATAACTCTAATTAATGTTTATTTGCATCTTTGTATTATCATAACAATGGAAAACTACATGTGCAGTTATTTTACAACAATACTAAAACACAAAAATTCTGAAGTCTTGTTATTACAGCCTGTATTAATGTTGAAAGTTTGTTTTTTGTAGGATACTCCAACTGGACATGCTGGGAACTGCACAACATGCAAAACCCTGAGGAGTGAGGTGACTCAGTTAAGGGGCAAAGTCACAAGACTGAAGAGTAAGTTAATCTCCAATCAAGATCAGTGGGTTGAAACCTTTAAGAGCATACAAGAGCCGAAGCAGTTGCCGATGGTGAATGCTGGTGAGTCAACAATAATTATTGATGTTGATGAGTCATATAGGCATAACTGCCTATCTTTATATTTTTATTACATTTTATCAATGTTTGATTATTTAATAATAATTAAAATTTTAATGGTAATAGAATTTTTTTAATTCCATTTGTTTAAGCTATTCAAACTGATCCATGGCCAGTAACAAATGAGACAGAGTTAGGGCTAGAGGATGAATCAGAAGATGAGCAGGAAATGCAGGACGACGCGTATGAGGAGTTTGAGTGTGATGGAGACCCTACATGGAGTCCTGAAGGAATCGAAGATGCATATAAAAAAAAAAAGGAAGATGATGAATCGGTGAAGACTCATCAGAACCCAAGGTACAAAGATGCAAAATTTATTGCATTTTAACATCTTAGCTCTAAGCATCCTCTGGGAAGTGATTTAGGCCTAAAACTAACTTCCATTATGAGAGGATCTATTTAGAAACAAGAGTACATGAAATTTGTTTTTAATTTACTCAGATAAGAATTGCAAAAAAAAAAAAAAAAAAAAAAAGAAGAAGAGGCATAGCCAGCCCATAGACTGGAAGTCCCAGGCCTAAAAATGTTTGGTTTGTCCACTCAACCCCTTGTAATAAATTATGCATCGTTGGGGTGGGCTAGATAGCTTAAGGGCTCAAAGTTGTCATGTGTGCAATCAACAGAATTATTATAAAAAAGCATTTTTCAGGATGTATGTGAGAGTAAAATCCCAACCCACGATTAGCCAGGTTTACAACAAGTTGAAAAACTGGCAACACCCTGAGAAAAACAATAAAAATGATAATCATTTTTTTTATTGTTATTTTATTATTTCAGATGCTATGATTAAATGAGTATTTCCTTTCCATCATTTTTTACAGGTTGGATCTACAAGGAAAAAACATTCGAGAGGAACCAAAGGGAATTGTTTTCCTTTCCAAACTTCTTCTTTTGTTTCAGTTCTGCCACTTGTGCTTCTTTTCAAAACCCAAACTTTCTGTATCACAGACAGGTACCTTGTTAACCGTAGAAAGTTTCTGCAGAAACTGTAGCCAGACAAAAGTCTGGAAGAGTCAAACAGACCTGCTAGGAAAGTTTCCAGCAGGTAACCTGCTATTAAGTTTTGCAGTGCTCTGTGAGCCGAGTGAAAAGAAAGAAACGATACATTAAAACTGTAATTAAATTCAGGCTGAATTCGATTTAATTTTTATTACTTGTGTACATGAAAATTGGAGCAACATCAGAATTCCCAGCCACTAAACTTGAGTTTAACTGAACGCTAGAAGAACAGGGCTTCACACAGTGGGCAAGTTTGTCATTCAACAAAAAGCAAGTAAGTGGCTGAGAATTCTGAAGTTTGGCCCATAAAATTAAGTGTTTACGGACAAGTATTCACGCAACTACTGTAGGTCCTTCTTGGCCCCAATGGCATACATGACACTCTTCAAGAACAAACAGTGCATTTATTATTCATTTTCTTCATCTTCAAATCCACGATAATGGCCATTTTGACTCGGAAATTGTTTCCTGATTTTATTGTAGGCACAACAGGGTAAGGGGTATCGCCTGGAACTACCAATATAACTCCACAGCAGTCTTGTAAATTGGCGATAGGCCACAGACCTCAGAAATCTAGTTAGAGAAATGAGATCACTGTTAATTCAAGGAGGGATTGGATGGAGATAAATAAATACTCCTTTTAAAAATAAGCAGTTGGGGCAATAAAGCCATTTAGAAAATAAAAAATGTGATTCTATGAGATCAGTCCACGGCGATAAGCTTAGATGTATCAATTATTCAATGCTATGTACGGTTCGATCGTTCCGATACAAAGTCAACAATACCCCAACTTACTCATTATCACTTTTGTTGCTTTGCCCACGAACAGTTGTGTACGACTTTCCAGCTCGCGTTTTTAGGCCCAGTGCAGCCACTTCTAATACGTGGCGGTTTAAGCAGACGCTTTCAAACCCTGGATGGAGGGTTATGTATAAGGTCCGGTCTCCAATGGCTTCTTCCATGACCTCTTCGCAGCGATCGATCTCTTTCCACAAATGCACCCCTGCGCTTTTGTAACAAGGCTGACAGAGCAGTTCGAGCACGAACACCTGCAAAATGATGTGAAAAATTCGTCAAACACAAGAAAAATTCGTCTGTATAAAATTATTAATTGTCTGACCTCTTCAATAAAACTATCGTATAAAATCAGGACTACAGTTAATCACATAGCAACGAAATTGTAAACTTAAACAAAAGACACAGTCGCGTTCCTCACGCGCACGATTTAACGACGGGTATGTTGAAATTGGAAAATAAAAATATAAATCTACATTCCATGATAATACCATACCATTCATTCGCTGGCACCTCTCCCAAATATCTTCGCTGAAACTGTTGTTCCTCTTCTTCTTCGCGATGAACTCTTTCGTTGTAGCAGGTTGTAGTCCGCGGCTTCTTCCTCGGTAGCAAGGGGTTCGCAACTGTCGTCGTACGGCGCAAATTCAGACAATTCCCCCATTACTTCGTTAACTATAAAACGTTCTAGATCACTTTCAGATGTGCAGGAAGAGGAATCCGACGGAGATGACATCTTAAACGTCTTGTTAAAAGGCTCTAAACTCACAAACTTTTCCCAAATGCGAATCTTTTGGTTGATGTTTCTACGTCACAGTGCATAAATCACGTGGTCAAACGCACGACCGCTTTGCCGAGATCTCGCGGGCTATTGCTTTGCGAACTTTGTAATGGCGGACGGTACTTACGCACTTTTCAGTGGGAAATTTCCAGCCCCCGTACGCAAGTATCGTTCCAATTTTTCGCTATTTGTATAATTTTGAACATATACAAAAGATTTATGTTAAAAAAACTCGGAAACAAAAACAAAAATTTTCGTCGTAGTAGCCAACCTCGTCCCCAGGGCTTTTCCCTTAAAAAATGGGTGGGGCGGGAAAAGGCCCTGGCATCGGCTGGTCACGTGTCCCCTCGTACACCCTAAAATCCTGGGTGTAATAAATTAGCGCTTTGTGAAAAGCTAAAATTATGCGTAACCTCACAGCGTGCGATCTTGGGCGGCCTTTTATATCTCTTGACGATTAACGAAAAGTTTTACAAGATTTCTTTTTTGTCACAGATACTGGCTATGGTAATTTTTTGCTTTCCTCCGATTTCTATGAAGGGGAGAGCGAGCGGTAACATTTGTAAAACTTCCTTTATAGAGCGATATAAATGACAAACAAGCTATCGTACATGCTTAAAGTTTGTACTGGAAAAGTCCGTTTTCTCGACTCTTTTGATATTTTATTTTATTTCTTGCGAAGTGGACCGCCGTACACAACCTAGTTCTATTCACCTTAACTCTCAGCCATATCATAGCGTCACGCGTTGGTTTAGACTTATCTTGTATGACCTGTATTTTTAAAAATTCATTGACCTCTGCGAGACTTGACCGAAACCGGAAACCGGGCATGAAAAGTTTCTGGCACCCAGGGTATCAAACGACTGGTAACAAAGAAAGACTTGGGTCCATTTAAAATTGACAGAGCTGTAGTTGATTCCAATCGATCGGTCAATCTTCCCTTTGATATAAGGAAAATCCTTTGTACTTATCCTCGGAAGAGAAAAGATATAAGAGATTTTAAAAAATGTTTCAGATCGGCGACCTGTCATCGTTCCTGGCTGGAGGGCTGACTTGCATCCGGCGCGGAGATTTGTTTGTTTCATGGTCGGGTTGTAGAGAAGACCAGACTCCATAAAGTATTTTGATGAACAATTCTAAGTCCAATTTGTTTAAATTCACTGCAGATCCTAGAGGCAAAGGCCCGCATTTTTGTTTGACATTGGACAAAATCACTTTCTGCTTGATCAAGTAATTCCACAGTCACGATGAATTTCAGTCGAAGTACTACTCGATAACAGCTTGTCTCAACTCTGAAGCATTTGACATATTTTGTACGTGACAACGTAGAGCCGGTACTTGTAGCATTTGAATAATACGCAATTGAATGGATCTTAAGCTTTTGAATCGCACAGACGCGAAAATATTGACATACAGTTCGCGATATTATTATTTTCCATTGTTGCTCCGTTCGACTTCTGTCAGCGCAAAACCAGCGGGTTGCATATAAATTAGCTTCTTAAGAATATTTAGGCTGTGCACGTGACCAGCCGATGCCAGGGCCTTTTCCCGCCCCACCCATTTTTTAAGGGAAAAGCCCTGGGGACGAGGTTGCGTAGTAGCACTTTAACAAATATTGTTTTCAGATAAACAATGACAAAATAGAAATTGTTAACAATTATACATACCTCGGAATCAATTTAGCTACAAATGGGAACTTCAATGTGTGTAAAATAAACTTAAAAGAAAAAACACGACGATCGTTTTTTGCGATACGACGCTACCTTGATTTCTTGAAACTACCAATTGACATAACCAATAAACTCATTAATTCGCTTTTCCTCCCCATTCTTTTATATGGATCTGAAATCTGGGGCATATATACTAAAGATGATTTTAACGCCTGGGAAAAAGACATAATTGAAAAAACGCATATATATTTTTGCAAACAGTCCTTAGGCGTAAATAAACAATGTCCAAACGTCGCTGCTAGAAATGAACTCGGTAGATTACCGCTGAAATTAACTATAGATACCTCAATTATTAAATTTTGGATTCATTTACAAAATATGCCAGATAAAAACATAGCAAAACAATGTCTACAACTCTCCCAGGAAATGGCCGATAACAACCAGCCAGGTTTGATGCAGAAAATAAAAACTATCTGTAGCAAGTACAACGCAACCGCCATAACATTGAATGAAAACAACGAAAAAGTCTTCACCTCTTACATCAAGCAAAACATCAATAATGCTCTAACTGAGCATCAACTTACCCTCCTTAAAACAAATAGAAAATTGAATTTTTATACTACCTTTAAGAACGATAATAAAAAAGCAGAATTCTTAAATATGATTAAAAACCCACTTCACAAAACAGCACTCAATAAATTTCGACTAGGAAATCATCGATTACATATTGAAACAGGCAGACACACAGTACCTAAAACTCCCGAAAATTTAAGAATATGTTATCTATGTCAGACAAATGAAGTTGAAAATGAACTTCATTTTCTATTCTTCTGCAAACTTTATGACAATTTACGTTTAAAATTCTTCAGTGAAATATCTGATAGATATACACTTTTCAAGGACTTAGATGTGACTTCAAAACTTTTATTTCTCTTTAATAGTATAGATCCCTCTGTTTGTAGATCAATTGCTGCTTTTGTTTTTGAATGTATGCGTTACAGACATGATATGTTATTTCAGAAAAGAATATAATCTTTTTATTTTGCTATATATTTATAAATGATATATTTGTACTTTATTCATAAATATTAGATAGGTAATGCCATGTATAGATATGGAAATACCTTAATAAATTGTTGTTGTTGTTGTTGTTGTTTTGCAATTGTCCCGTCCCGACAAGTTGAAGTGCAATGCGCTCGAGCTATAGTTTCAAATTCTCCAATCATTTCCCTCTGAAGTCATTCCAAGGAATCTTCTGTGAAGCTTTATTAAATCTGATACTGGAACGTATCAGTCTTAGGAGGGTAAGATCGGATTAAATATTGTTTAGGCATGCATTGATTCGCTCACTTCGCTGATTTTATCGGTCATGCAACGAACAGATGTTTTGCGTCTTATTGGAATTTAAACCACATCATGGGCTTTTAACACTTAATAATTTAACATATCTCTCATCTATACATATTTCGGATCAATATTGTTTTAAAAAGGTTCAAAATAACCAAATGGCCAAAAGGGTTTGCCGCCTACCGTAATTCGCAGTTGCTTGGATTCGAGTCAGAGGTCATATTTTTAAGTGTAATATTTACATTTTACCCTGCTTTGTCAAAGCTCGTGATTTCATTTACCCAAAAATTTTATTTCGCTAATTTGAAGAAAAAAGAATGCTCTTTCAGACTAGGCAAGAATTGTTAGTTAAAGCCATGTACCAATACGCTTTTTTTGCTCTTGAAAATGTGCTAAATTTTGACCGTTTGAAAAGCGATTTTGAGTCAACAACTTTGAAAATTTGTTTAAAAATCTATTGTTGACTAAATCGCGATCTTATTAGTTCTAGTTATAGAGGAAATGAAGTAAAGATATGACAGCTAGTTATATTTTAATGACAATCTTTATTTTTAAATATACGAGCCACTGAAACTGGCTCTAATTTTTGCATAATTTTAGCCCATTTTAGTCCTCGTGAAGAAAAAATTCGTTAAAAAAATACCGTTCAATCGATCGAACTTAAACCAACGATTTTGTAACTAGGGCCCACAGGGCTTCATTCTGGCGGAGTTTGAGGGGAGGTCATTTTTTGACTATTTCCACTGGTAGTTGATAGTTACGCGAAGTCGCTCTTAAATAGTTTCAAAGTTGCAGTGCAGTCACAAAACTGAATTCCTGAGTCTACCTCCATTTTATACTATCTTACTGCCCGAGACTGACAAAGGCGCTATGTAAAATGTTTATGCCTTTTTATTATTATCGAAATAGTAAGTGCCTCGGAAGAGCGGCTAGCGGAGCAGAAAAAGATTTAAACCTTGCTTTTTGATCGGATATTGCGGTTACTTTCATTTCAGTTCATGGTAGCTTGAGTTACTCTTTTGTGGGCAATTTACGGAAGTCCTACGGTGTTCAGCCGACACCTCAAAAACAAGAGAAAGGTGGACCTGATGAAAAAAATCCGCGCACTCAGCCCTGATCTAGAACTCTCCACACATACAGAATCACGCCAAACCACGTGCCGGCTGGGGGGCTAGAGTCAAAGTGTCAAGTTGATGTCTTGCATAGAAAATAAAGCATTGGCCAAAACCAACCTCTAAAACATGGCAGAACCATGCAAGAATTACAGCATATCGGATCTATAAAAGATCTACAGCCCCAAAATACATAAAGTACAAACATTACGTCCTTCGGCATATTAGTTTGCGGTCCTTTGTGGTTAATGTTTGTCAATCAATAGTACATGGACAACGTAGTAAAGGTCTTATATTACACCACCAGCTCCTGAAACCAACTACTAAATGGTATAATCGACGTTCAGGTCTCGGAGGTCACTTCAAGACTATGTGGCTGTAATCTCAAAGAAAAGTTGAAATGTTCAAACGGTATTCACGAAGGAAAGAACTGACATCGGATACGCATTAGCAGAAGAGGCGAGAGGCAAAAGATTTGTCGAATCGTTGAAATGAAGATCAGCGGAAATATTCTTAGCCTGCGAAAACATCCGTTTCTCCTCGCTCTTCGCCGCTGGGGACGTTTCGCGCGGAGGCGAAGAGCGAGGAGAAACGGGTGTTTTCGCAGGCTAAAATATTCTTTGCTCAGGAGAACTTGGCGACTTGTGTTGTCGATGAAACGCATGCCATCAAAACTTGGACATGATTGATGAAATGAAACACTTACCAGGGACAATATTTAATAGCTTTTTATAATACACAGCACGCATGACTTTGTTCTTTCCTATTTATTTGCCCGTGGTTAAAAAGCTGTCTGTTAAAGGGGCTATGTCACCCAACACGCATGCGCGAGCCAATGAAAACAAACTTGAAAAAGACAGCCCAACTTTTTCAAGTTGTGTCGGAGATTTTGGAAGGCTGTTTTTATCTGTCTAAATCTCAGCCATCGCTCGATAGTTAGCGAAGTTTTGTATTAAGAATCATTCTATGGTGATTACAGAACAATTTTTTGGCGTTATTTTAAAATTGTTTGCCTGTGGAATGTTTTTACGTGGATTTACTGTGTCCTCTTATCAGCGGCCGTTGTAATGGCAGAGTTAATGACGGCTACTCCACAATGAGTGATGGAATCTTTGATGGAATCTTCCCTATAGTTCACAGGACCTTTCTATTGAGTTATTTTAGAGGCTGCTGGCTCTTGGATTTTTCTTGTGCTCAAAGTATGTGGACATATAATGAAGCGGCTATCGAGTTGGCGGCGGCCGTTTTTTGTAAACGATTACAAGAGCATCAGGCCATGAGTTTCGTGACGAAACTAAACTCCTGGCGAAGGAAACATTCTAAAATTCGGCTAGATTCCTTCTTGTATTTATCTCGATTCATGGCAAAGATAAACACGACCATTTGCTCGTCCAGATTGTTCTCAACGGACTTAGAGAGGCACCTTAGTACGAGTTAGATCCTGTAAATGCCATGTTTTTGGACTGTTTGTGTTGGAGCATAATTTTGGAAAATAGCAGAGTTTGCTTTCCCTTTTTATCAACGGACTGCTTATAGTGGAGTAGTATACCAATGATGCTGGGTTTTTCTCGACGTCGCAGTGATTCGGCACGATCGAACAATTTTGCGCGATAATGTATGTTTCCCTAAGATCAAAACAAAGACTTGGTCTCTTGTTCTATCAGCATCTAAATTATAAAATCAATAGCGACAGACAAGTTTAATTGTTAATGATTTGAAACAGTCTTGGTCTTTATCTTCTGTCTAGCGTCTTTTGTAGCTCGTTTGTAAAATACAACTTCCATTTATTTTGTTGAATAAGACAATGTGTTGTTGTTGAATTTTTGTTTGCGCTCTATTTTATGAATGGCATGCGTTTTTACTTCAAAACTACAAGTAAAATTGTCGTCGCAATTTTATTCTTGATCTAGCATAACCAGAGAAGAAACGTTCCATAAATTCTATCGAAATATCCCTTATCTAAACCCATTTCGCTAAACCTCTCTAAATTCGGAACCTTGGACGTGACAGAGAACATGAAGAAATTCACGCGTTAAAAACAATAGAATTTTGACAGTTGAAAGTAATTTGCATAACCTCACAGCGCACATGGAGAAAGTCACGCGTTAAAAACAATAGAATTTTGACAGTTGAAAGTAATTTGAATAACCTCAGAGCGCATGCTCTCCAGCTGACATAGCCCCTTTAACCATCAGTTTATTGCTCCGTCGCTCTATAATCAGATAACCCAGTTGATCTTTATAGCAGATATAATTAAACCGAAGATAAAATGTACCACGCTTTTTGGCGGCACGCTTTTTTTTGTGCGAGGTCAGTCGTTTTCTGTCAAAATTTTTGACAGATCACGTAGCGGCTGCCAGGTAATTAGAATGGGGGCAGGAGACGATTTTGGTGGGCCCTCCGGGCAGGCGCTCCCTCTCCCCTCGCGTGTCGTGTCTCCCTCTCGCGCGCTCGTTCTTTCTTGCGCCCACTACTTCCAAGCGCCTGCTACGCAGGCTACTGTAAAATGGCAAATTGAACTGGGTTCAGAGGAGTTTCGTGTGAATAAATGAATTACTTATTTAAAGTCTCACCTTGAAAAAAGTCTATACCTGTCGCTTAGCACGATTAATTAGCCCAGTGGGATCTTTATGAATCTATTGTAAACGATTTCTTCGCTTCTTGTCTGACCCAGATCTTTGTTGTTCGCCATGTTGGTATTTGTTGAATTTTATGATCTGGGCCCAGTTGTTCGAACGCCGGTTAGCGCTAACCCGGGGTTAAATTTTAACCCGGGTTTCTTTTTCTTTTAATCAAAAGCACACTATCGGATAATTTTCTCTATTCTTTTTACAGTATCCAATCATCAAATTGTAGACAAAGAGAATGTTGCTACGGCAATCGTGAATACGTAAATTCGCTGGTATTTGTTGAATTTTGTGATCTGGCCTCTTGCCATCATTACCTGATGAACCATAGACTCGCGTAAAATTCTGAGAAGCTAACAAAGGGCTTACTTTTTCCGAGAAAACTGTGACCTTAAATCACATGCCAGTAATCGGCCGTTTTGATTGGCTTTCTGTCAGAATAGGGAAAACATCAGTTCGACTAAATAGAGTGTGTTCCTTTATCATACGCTCAACTTTTTGGGACAAACTGCCGTGGAATACTGCTGAAATTAGAATATGAAATATGAATCAGGGACTTTTTGTTTAACCATTTCTTCTTTGCTTTTCTTAAGGTAGGAATTGATCATTTTGTCTATTGCATTTATTCACTCACTGCCATCTAGCTATTCAAGTTCTGGTAATTATACAGACAGGTCACTGAGCCGATCGATCAATTCGATGTTGCCTAGTTGAACAACGAGGCCGAAGGGCTGTAATTTCTCGCGAGGCATTGGTAAACGACGTACCACGACGTCAAATTGACACTTTTAAGAACGCTTTGCTGTTTCGACGCTGTGACTTCACTTAACGGCTAAGTACGTACAAAAGGGGGTACGAAATAGTTGTTTTTTATTTGCTTAATGAATCTGCATGGCTCGACAAAAAAGCGGACTTTGTTAATAATGCGTTAACGGCACATTAAGGTTTCATACATTCATTCATGAGTTTTTAGACCGCATGTCTCAACTGGCCACACGAGCAATGAAAATAGTTGTCAAAGACAAATTTTGGTGTTAGCCTTTCTATAAACCAACAAATTTCTAAGAACGTTTATGAATGATAGAGTTTGAAAGTTAACTAGATACCGGTAAAAGGCTCGCTTCTTCCAGTTTTGAACCGAATTAAGGCCGAGTAATTCGCCTGTATTCTTAACACGATTTCCGCAATTAAACCCAACACTGACTAACAGTTCCTCCATCACAGCGGTGGAGCTTGCCATGGATGTTTCAACAAACAGGTCGAAGACTGCTGACTCATCCGCTTCGAACAGTAACTCTGGAACGGTAATTTTCCGTCTGTCGGTGAACTTCTATACTATCGTTGTAACTCGTGTGCGTGAATTGTCCCGAATACAGTGCGACAGACGGGTGACGAAAATGCAAACGGTCAATCGGTGAATTCAGGTTCTTTGAAATCTTATCTCGACTATTCTAACTCACTCGATTTGTCCCGAATACAGTGGATTCCTAATAAGCCAGCCCCTCATCCAAGTTCGATTTTGTTATTTTGTTGAATTAGCAGAAGTTGTGAATCCGCATACCTTTATAGCCACAACATTTTTTACCCCCAATCCCCACCGTACGCATTCTTCAGTTTCATGTGCCCTCTTGTCGTTTAATCACTTAAAATGTAGACTTGGGTAAAATTCCGAGAAACAAGCCAATTTTTGATAAAGAATGGCTTATTGATGTTAAATTACGAGCCAGCGCCCTAAAGTTCTGATTGGTGCACAGTTGTGATAGACGTTTAATCGACCATTTTGATTGGTTCACTGTCAGAATAGGGAAAATACGATGCGATTAATATAGCGTGTTCCATGTAAAAGGCCATTTTACTTTTTGGGAGACTTACCGAGGAGCTGACTTTGCTGAAGAGAAGTTTTGCCTTAAAAGTTCTCCTAAAAGATGAATCAGGGACTTTTTGCTTTGGCATTTCTCCTTTGCGTTTCTTTCGGTAAGTACTTTTTGTCCGTTCTATTGCATTGATTCGCTCATTGCCATCTAGTTCTTTTTGGCAATGATTAGACATGCCAGTCGATCGATACATAGCGGATTTGAAACGGTTTTATTCAAAGTTGCTTTTCTTAGGACTGTACTTTCTTCGCTGTATTGGTATACGTTGTTCAGTTGTTCCTTGCAAGATTACGGTTTGTCTTTGTTACGGTTTGTCTTTATGTATAAAATTGATCTGAGTGGAGGATCAGAAAAACCTGAGTTTGTCGATAGGTCGTAAAAGTGATTGAAAGTTGCATTCATACATTGGTGACAAGATATTTTGAAACATTAAAACTTAACTGGCCAGGTTTAATCAAAACAGCTGCGCTGTAAAACAACAAAAATTTTCCGCGTTCACGGATAAGCCAGCGCCTACTTTCGTTTAACAGAGGCTTTCAGTAAACCACCAAATTCGTTAGAGCTTGCATCGCCGAAATAACTTTAACTGTTACTTTAAAAGGTTCATTTCTACTAGTAATGCAAAGGATATTGGTCTTGATTCGTAGATCAAATGGGATCGAAGTTTACTTGATTGTTGAATTAGAAGTACATCAAATTTGGTGAGAGAACGTTAAAATTCTTTTGAGAGGTTTCAGCTATTGTAAACTGTTCCACGCTTTTGAATCATAATGACGGAATAGAATTTCTAATAAAATTTGTTTTTGGACTTGAAGGAAATGATGTCTTGGTATCTTCTGCAGCCTGAATTCCTCTATTAAATTCCCTGGCGGTGTAACTTTTATTCATTTGAAGACGGAAAATTCCAGCTACGATTATCGTATGCATGCGATCGTGACTCGTGCATACGAGTGCATGAAAGACGTGTTAAGTGGGTACCACCACAAAGAAAGGGAGTGAAAATTTTCACTCCAAAAATGGAGATTGCCGGATTATTTTAAACTCGATTCATTTTTCAAGTGCAGATGAGATTCTCAAAGGTCAGAAAAGGAAAGAAATATTAGACGTTCACTTTCATGTTAAGTTTTGATTAAGTAGGAGTTCTGAATCAGTATGCCATAGTCCTAACGGAAATGTCAAAGTTTTCATTTTTTGTCCATTTTAGACTTTTCGAATTTCGAGTTCAACGCAACAGAGAATTGCCTCATTCTCTGCTAGCTCAACGTCTATCCTTTGTTACGAAATTGATAAATCGCGTTCCACGCAAAATTCCTAGAAACTGACAAAGGACTCATTCAAATTTTCCCGGAATCGGGTTTGTTATAATTATAATTTAAGGATTATTGATAAGGCACCACCCATTCTTTATAATGCCCTATATTTATTTTGCTGTCACATTCTGTCACTTAAGGGCTGAATATCCCTAAAAAGCATGCATGATCGAGTCTTGTGTAGCGGATAAAGAGCATGAAAAATTGTTTCATAACTGAGTCTAAAGTTCATTTAAATAAAGAAGTTGATGTGAAGCAACCGGCATACACTCTTTTTTTTTTTATAAGAATGTTGTTTTCCCAGGCCAGGCTGAATATTCTTATTTTTCCGCAGATTTTAGGCTTTAAATATTCTTGTATTATTCTTAATAATAGCTTATGACATTTTCGTTTTAGAATATATTAAGGTATCAATTATAGTTTTGTTAAATATAGTTAGCTAGTTTTGCCGTTTAAAGAAAGGAATAAATTGAAAACGTATATTTGTATTGTATTTACAGATTTTCACCAGACGAAATTCATCGTTTTCAAAATCTCAGCCTGGAGTTTATTCTTAAAGTATTCTTAAGATTTCGCAAATTTCAGCCTCGATATTCCTATAAAATATATTCTTATAGAAAAAAAAGAGTGTAATTAAGCATGCGGAAGCAGTTGTCTACAAAACAAACTGAGTTGTTTGTTTAGTTGAAACTTCTATACTAGTACACTAATGGTATAGAATTTAAAAAAGGCCAAAGGAGAATACGTTTTGAAGAAAGCTGTGAAACTTCATTAATGACTAAGAGTGAAAAACAAAATGATGTCAAATGCTCAAATAAAAGTACTGCTATATATAGGAGTTTAATTTGTGTGGTTTTATATATAATTGACATCACAAGTGTCTACTCTCATGCGAATTTAGGATGTTATCCAAACATTTCACGCTGATTCTGCTGAGATGCTCTGATTCGCTACCTTTAATGAATGAAGAGAGACCCTGCCCAAGAAACAAGGTTGCGGGTTAATGGAAGTGAAAATCTGTTCGTTACAAGATAAAAATGAAACTTTTCTTCGGTAGCGAGGAAGCCAAACTGACTATCATACTTCTTAGTATTATCACTACTGAAAACGGTTGTTCTTCTACACTGCCGAAGACATTGTAGTTGAAAGAAATCGGCAAAAATAATAGATTTTACATTCGACTCTTTTGGCTTGAACTTCGATAGCGATAAAAGCACATAAATTAAGTTTACGTAACTTCGTCCGCACGGAAAGGTATCAGTAAATGACCGCGGAAGGTCCACTGCCTCGTCCGTCCGTACACAGGGACGCGGGTCTTCTTTGTTTATTGGCAATGGCCTCCTTAACGCGACGCTCGACGTTGTACTTTTCAGTAATTAGAACAATTATCAACAGCATTGCTGGAGCGTTATAGGCCTTGCGACAGAACCAGTAGAGAGACTCTTAAAAGAACGAATAGCTATACGTGTAAACAACAAAGAGAGAAAACGGTACTACTACAATCTGTTAGCACTGCTTTCCTGGACTATACAGAAAGGAATACAATGATTCCCTGCAAGTCTGATTATGTGTTCTATTTCAGCATGTGGCTTACAGTGTTATAAGTGCTTAAGCACGAAAAGTTGGGATGACTGTGAAAGCGTCAAAACAAAGGTGAACTGCTCCTCTGGCGAGAACCGATGTTTTAAGGCCTACGAAGATATCAAAAAAGGCGGAGTATCAGTGAAGGGTTATGGCAAAGGTTGTAGTTCAGCAGAGATTTGCAAAACTGCGACAGACACCGACGCCTGTAAGAAAGGAACCTGTGAGATGGATTGCTGCTCTGGAGATCTTTGCAATGCCGCCACAGTACCACTGGTCAGCGCCATCATCTTCACCGTATGCGCTGTTCTGGCCACTTCTCTTTAAACCATGATCAGAGTACTCAAGTGTTGCAATTTATAGCTCCCAGTTTCAGTAAAAGGATAATTAAGACTGATTCGTTTGTTGGGTTAGTTTCTAATTAAGCTTTTTTTATGAAAGAACGATCGTAAACCACTTAGCGTTTGTTTCTATCTAATCGAGGGTAACGTTGTTTTTAGGTTTTGATCAAGGCAAGGTCACTTCTTTGTTTTAATGAAAGTTTACAAAAATTTTTAGTGAAAATCTCAACTCTGTAAGTCCTCTCAGGGTAATAAATGTTTTTTTATTAACAATTGAAAGCGTTGTTCTGTTAAAAGCAAACAAACGAGGAAAGGTACTGTGTTTATTACTTATTATTATTTTCGGGGGGGGATGGGGAAGAGGGCTGAGTGTCCCACTGGAAAACTATTTATCATGCTGGAACAACTCTAGCTTTAGTCCTGGTCTCTTGATTAAGGGTGCGTTCCATTAGGATGATTCGGATCAGGTTTGGCAATCCGAGATCACTGGGGTCATAGCGCATTAAAGGAACCAATGAATCATGGGAAAGGATTCATTGCTTCAATTGATTTGCTACGATCCGAGGGAACTCAGATCACTGATTCTAATCCGGATCGTCTCATAGGTACGCTATGGTCGGCCATTTGTTTCAAAATGATGACACGATATACGTGCGGTTTTTTCCCACGTATACTTGCAATCATTCCTGCTACACGATATACGTGCGTTTTTTTGTCACGTATACTTGCGTTTTATTCCCAAGTATATGACCATTTTCTTACAAACGCGCATATATATGCGCACAAAAAAACCCATATATATGCGTTACAAACAAGCATGTGGTATATGGGGTCACAGAAAGTCGTCGTATAAGAGGCATCGAATTATACCGTCAACAAAAAACCCCTTCATGTACGATGAAGCTGAAAAGTAACTACAGTTTGATTTAAGCATGCAATTTAAGCTGCAATGCCCGGGTTAATTTCGAGCAAGATTTCGTCCTTATTCATTGCCCTCACAGTAGTGGTGGTTGTTGGCTCCCCGACAACGGATTTGTTGGAATCCGTGGATTGTCTCTTGAGAGACTGTGTACGCTATTTCACAAATGCTGACCGAAATAACGATCGATTCAGTTAGAAATTAGTGTCCGACAGGCAAAACACGACTCATAAGCTCTTGATGTAATGTGAAACATGACCTTGAGACTTTTCTTCTTTTCTCTCTCGCACGCGAATTATCACCTTTTCGCCTCCACGAAAACGTTCTAAGCCTCCTAGTCTCGAAGCTTTTTATTATTTCCCTGGTATTCTCACTGACTTTAATAGCCTTCTACCTGCCTCTCTTTCCTTAGTGCT
>CALNXK010000003.1:660000-687500 GCA_942486035.1 Porites lobata | reverse complement strand
TGAATGCAGGCCCTTAGAATAGGACAGTACTCTAAGCGAAGCGTAAGAAAAAGTAGCTCTAAATACTTCGCGAGCGGCCCCTTACTATTTTTCACTAGAAATAATTACGACACACTGTTAGCCAATGTCGTGTCTAAAGAGCGCAAATTTGTACTATGAACGGATTTTTGACCCTGAATCTGGAACGGTGATGTTCCTGCGGTGCTATCCATACCTGTTCAAAATGCTCCGTCCCCACCCCGAGGTGCTCTTTCGAATTTATGCGTGTTAAAATGCTCCCAGTCCATCTCCTTCCTGAGACGATCTTTCGAATCCATCCTTGTTCAAATCCTCCGTCCCTACCCTGAGAAACAGTAACTCAATGTTAACTCGATCTTGCCGAATTTGGGGGGATGAAATTGGAGATCATAAGCGCAAGGTAGATACTAACCGCTTTGTTTCTGGAATTCACCAAATCTGGAAAGATTTAATGTTGTTGGATTCTCCAAATGTTCATCCACCGTTAAAAAACAATCAAAGAAAGAAGGCAAATTTCAAGTGTAAATGATGTACCGTATTTCGCTTCTCATTGAACATGCACTGATTATTTGCGATAAAATTAAAACATTGCAGGTACTACAGCAAGCAAAGAAAGCACCAGATGGGTGAAGTCAACACGAAACAACACAAATACTGCAAATAAACAAACAAAAAAAATTAATAAATTTGAACTACTTTTTATTCTTTTTATGCTGACTGCTTCTTTGATTTTTGTCTTGACGTAGAAGTTAATATAGGTAGTACCAATCCTGTTTTGTACGATCTCAACAAATTTTCACACTCTCTCTATAAGGCTATTTTTACACTGGACCAGTTTGCTTCTATCAAAAATCTTGCAAGCCATGCCAGTGAAGCTACGACTTCTTCGTTCGGTCCGGAATCAGCTCGAACACCCCAATGATTCCTTGCAATGATTAATGCTCTTATTCTCTTACATGAAATGTTTTCTTTGAAATATTACATGTGAAACCTAGACGAGCACTGTAAGCTCATCTTCAATATTGTCCGACTCCGTCCGCTGTTTTGAAAATTTTTGATCACTGGGGCTATGTTTTGATTGCTTGTTGATAAACACAAGCGCGCCTTCTCATTGGCTGAAAAGTGTCGCGTGACCAGTTGGCCCTGACCTTAAATTTAGAGACATTCCGGACTAATGTAAGTCCTATTGGGCCGCTATGAACAAAATCTTTATTTAGGCACGCCCGTGTGTAAATAAAGATTTTGTTCATGATGACGTGTTCAGCTGTGTCTTTCGTCCCTTTTCCTAAGTACCCGAAAAACGACGGCAATGATAAAAGACTTTCTAGACTTTTTTTGGAATTTAGCTTCATTCTAGCCACTCAAACCAACAGCAAAAGCGGTGAAGATGTTTCGCAAATAATAGAGCCTGAATGATTCGGTGAAAAGTTTGCCGTAAAGACTTACATTTCAGTGGAAAAAGACCACAAATTGGTCTGCATCGGAGTATATCCAATTTGTATAAAGTGTCCTCCGTTTTTAATGTTTGTTTTGTATCCTACAAAACAAGTTAATTATAAAGTAAGCTCAACAGCAAAAAAATGATGCACTTTCGTTATCGACGAACAATCCGACTGAAGCAGGAAAATTTCTCTTGCAATAACAAGACAAATTACACAAGAAGACATAAATTTATTACTCACAAAAACAACTGCTGCCAGGTCTTCTCAAGAAGCTGTAATGACCAGCCATTGTTCGTAAATGAATATAAGGTTAAAATAGGATGACAATATCGTTGTCTTCGCTGAAGAACAGGTTTTCTGGATTTAACCGAGCAAAACATAGAAAACATCTTTTAAGCAAATCCAAACCATACTCCACGACTTCTTATTATACGAACATGTGAGTCTTTTCACTTTAAGTGAACTTTAAGACCCTTTTACAATAATACTTTCGTTTGACTTGGAACATTCATATATAGTGATAAATACCGGCTGAGTACACGAAACGTTTTACAAAACTCGACGTGTGCGGAGCAAACACTTACGCCCCCCAGTTCCCCGGCTCCACTGTCTTTGTACTGAAAGCAGCGTCAAACGTCAATGTGTATTAAACACGAATAACCTAAGTCCCCCAAAATCGAATTCTACGCCTTTCGTCTTTCGAGACTTCATTTGTCAAATCCGGAACGCCTGCTATATTAAGAAAATACCTTCAATGGTGGGATTATTTTGACTACGTATGATACTAGTTCACTAGGATATACTGGGGCCACAACATGGGCTACCAACTCACAACAAAACTATCCCGTTTCGTAAAGCAAATTTTGCAATTGCATCATCCTTTTTTATTTGTGCCCAAAAGACTTTCCCGATACTGTTAGCGTTTTCTTGCAGGGTAATTAATTAAAAATTGAGCTAAAACACTCAAAGTTTGTTTTCCAATCCTCCACTATTTGCTAAAAGCTGAAAATTAGCAGCTTGTGTCTTAAGTCCTCCATCATTTATATTGACCTGCAAAGGGCGTTCGTTCGAGCCCGTCGAACCCCCCCTCCTACGCGCCTGATCGGAGGCCATCAAAATAAAAGGAGTGCTTTGCGGTTGTGTCAGCCGAAATTCGAAAAGAAGTTGATTGCCGTTTGTTCATTTCATGCAATATTCTTATCGGGTCTGTAACCCATGTGGCCGGAAAATTCATAACTTGAACCAGTTTTACCAGTTCATTAAATATAAAGCTGCAATTACATCCACGCCACTACCCCGGTTAAGAGCAGCAAACATACACTTGGCACGCCGGACAAAGCCAGCCCAGCATGGAGAAAATCAAAATCCGTCCGTGTCAATTCGCGGGCAGCTAAGTCACCCTCGATCGAAGGTTCCAAGTCAGCTACTAAAGGCAAATGAAGAAAGTCTCTTTCATTTTCTCTTTTGGAGAAAATTAAGAAACCTAAAAGCCTTATTTGGCCTTATTTAGCCTTATTTTGACCTCAAAAGAGGTCAAAGAAAATGCTTTTGCAACTGCAACACTAACGAGCTCCCAGTGTGATACAACATTGCAGGAAAACATCACATTCAGGGACTAGACGAAAATCGCTTGGTTACTCAGATCCTGAGACACTTTGGACAAAAATAAAGGACCTAAAAGCCTTACTTGTTGAGCCACAAGAAAGAGCTTTACGCTTCGAAAGAGGTCAAAGAAAATGCGCTTGCATCAGAGGGCAAATCATGCCGACCAGAAATTCAAAAACCACAGGAAATCAATAAGCGTGTCATGACCTCTCAGTGTGAAACAAATGCTAAAATCACATTTGGTTAGTCAAAACGTAGAACCCTCCAGAGCATAATCTACCCGCCAGAGAAAAAAAAAAGTATTGGAACAAGCAGCATTTGGCATGAGGTAAAAGTTCGGTAAAAGAGCGTTTTAGCACTGCGAGCAAGTCTTGTCCTGATGCCAGTGTAGAAATCGCTTTGACTTTCTCATTGCGTGATACACGCAACATTCCCAGCAATTCCAAAAGACTTGTTTCGACAGCAGAGTTAAAAATCGCTCTTACGTCTGCCATTTCTGAATTCAGAATAATTCTTCCCGCAGTTGCATTTAAACGAAAACGGAATAAACAATATAGACTTACAGTTGATTGACAGGCATCAATCTGCTTCCCCTAAGCTGCACCAATCAGGGGCTTCGTTTGCCAGCGTACGGAGTTTCCCAAAAGAACAATAATATCGGGCAGACGTATTTTTTCTCCCCTCCCCCTCCCCTCTTTCCTTCTTTCGCCCTAGCACCTACCCTTAGGGTTACTATTTTTACTCTCCCTAATCTTCCTCCGTCATAACAAAGATGGCGGTAACAACAGTACGAATATAAACAACAGCTTTCACTCGCCCAAAATACGCCTGCACTGCAGGCTAACCTTGTTTTGATACAACCCTTCTTGCTTTATTATGTAAATCATTCCTTTTTTATGCTAACTAGTATTTTTAAGCAAAATTTACATTAGAAAACGAACGAAGTTTGTAACTCTGCAAGATATCTACACGACACCGAAAAGACTCAAAACAGAGCGGGATTGTAGCCATAGACAACTGTTTCGCCCAGGGCGGATAAATGTTGGGCGGTGAAACGAGCGCTCCGCTCTTCATTTAATGTGTGATGCGGAGTAGGACTGGCACGAGCGCTCTTTCCGCGCTTCCGGTGCGCTTGAAGGCCGGCGAAATTTTCCTTTTTGCAAACCGGAAATTCTATTTTCTTTCTGTAATTTCAGGCTACAATGTTAAATAGATAAATTCGTTTCATAACAATATCAATAAACAGTTTCATATGTTTGTGTCTGTATGCCTATAAGTCAAACTTGTTGGTCGTATAATGCCAAAATTTGAGTTTAATTTGAAAGTGTTGAATACCTCCTCCTTCCACTAAATATCACCTAATCGTCTTTCGCCGTTTCGTTTGCAAAAGCTTAACACTTCTTAACCTCAATTTTTACATATGTTAAAGGCGGAGAAATTTTATATAACATAACAAAAAATTAGATTGATATATTTTGATATAGTGGCGTTGTACTGCTTCAAACTTTGCTTCTCGGGTGCAACGCGCCATGGCGATTCGCGCAATGCGTCGCAAATCCGGCAACCGCATGTAAACAAAATTTATTGAGGTTAGTTGCAGGGTTTTTTCTCCGTTTTTCTCTCTAAAACAAAACAAGGTAAACGGTAAAAACTGAGGGGAAACTAATTTTGAAGTTTCGAAGAAACAAAAGGACGTATGAGATTTTTTTTTGAAAATTAAAAAGAAGGATGATGGTGATTGAAATTAGCATAATTTCACCTTGCACGAGCTGCACGCATTTATAAAATACACGTCATCTAGTTATGAAACAAGACCTGCTGTCTTTTTGTTTTGCCATGGATGCCATGGATGAGATTTTCCTTCGTGTTTTAGACAGTACTTAGTTGTTTTTATTTTGGAATAACATCTACATTGTCGAGTAAGAGAACGAAAATATAATTCAGTGGTAGAGTCATGGAAGTAATACGAGAAACCCTTTGAAAGAGATGTTTGTCTACTCAATTAAACCTCCCGCAAAAAAATGCAACATTTGCCTCTAGGAGACAGCGTACCAGCACAAAGGAAGGAGGAAGAAGTTGCAAGAAAACAATTCAAGCCGCCATAATTCAGTGACAGCGGCAGTGCCATGGACAAACCACATCGCAAGCCCTGACCGAAGTCGAAAACAAGCGACATTTCTAAGCAGAGTCCCAGTCCACTGCATCACACCTTTTTGTTCGGACGCGCTCGTTTCACCTACCAACCTTTATCCGCCCTAGTTTCGCCCTTTCTCGGACTCGTCAGTATGGCGTAACGACCAGAGAAAGCTCTGACGAAAAAAATCCGCGCACTCTGATTTCAGTCCTGACCTAGAACTCTCCACACCCACAGAATCACGCCATACCACGTGTCTCCTGGCGGGCGTGAGTCCAAGTGTCTAGTTGATGTCTCGCAGAGAAAATAAAGGATTGGCTATCTTTAAAACAATAAAATGTACCACGCTTCTTGGCGGTACGCTTTCTTTGTGCGAGGTCACTCGTTTTCTGTCAAAATTTTTGACAGATCACGTAGCGGCTGCCAGCTAGATTGGGGGCGGGAGACGATTCAGGCGTGGGCCTTCCGGGCAGGCGCTCCCTCTCCCCTTGTCTCCCTCTCGCGCGCTCATTCTTTCTTGCGCCCACTACTTCCAAGCGCCTGCTACGCAGGCTACTGTAAAATGACCTATTGAACATGATGTTGTTACGGCAATCATGAATACGTAAATTTGCTGGTATTTGTTGAATTTTATGATCTGGCCTCTGCACATCATTACCTGATAAACAAAAGACTCGCGTAAAATTCTGAGAAGCTAGCAAAGGGCTTACTTTTTCCGAAAAAACTGTGACCTTAAATCACATGCAAGTAATCGGCCGTTTTGATTGGCTTTCTGTCAGAATAGGGAAAACATCAGTTCGACTGAATAGAGGGTGTTCCTTTATCATACACTCAACTTTTTGGGACAAACTGCCGTGGAATACTGCTGAAATTAGAGTATGAAATATGAATCAGGGACTTTTTGTATTAGCATTTCTTCTTTGCTTCTCTTAAGGTAGGAATTGATCATTTTGACTACTGTATGTATTTTTACTCACTGCCATCTAGCTATTCAAGTTCTGGTAATAATATAGACAGGTCACTGAGCCCATCGATCAATTCGATGTTGCCCAGTTTAACAACGAGGCCGAAGGGGCTGTAATTTCTCGCGAAGCATTAGTAGACGACGTACCACGACGTCAAATTGACACTTTTAAGAACGCTTTGCTGTTTCGATGCTGTGACTTCACTTAACGGCTAAGTACTCAGGCGCGTAGCTGGGGTTTCAGAAGGGGTGTTCGTACTGATACGATTATTTCTTAACAGCGGGAAATACTGCGAGCGCCAAAGGCGCGAGCCTCTAGGGGTTTCTTGGCGCAAATTGCATGCTGCCCCAGAAAATGTTGAAATCTAGAAACCTGGAAATGCTATCAGTTTCAGTAGTCTCCAGGTGAATATTTCAAACTCGATCAAGTCTAAAATAACAGGTGTTTGAAGTCATAACAACAATATTTTCGTTTGACTTGGAACATTCATATATAGTGATAAATACCGGCTGAGTACACGAAACGTTTTACAAAACTCGACGTGTACTGCAAGGTATCTTGGAGCAAAAGCTTAAGCCCCCCAGTTCCCCGGCTCCACTGTCTTTGTACTGAAAGCAGCGTCAAACGTCAATATGTATTAAACACGAATCACCTAGGTCCCGCAAAATATTATTCTACGCCTTTCGTCTTTCGAGACTCCATTTGTCAAATCCGGAACGCCTGTTATATTAAGTGAATACCTTCAATGGTGGGATTATTTTGACTACATATGATACTAGTTCACTAGGATATACAGGGGCCACAACATGGGCTACCAACTCACAACAAAACTATCCCGTTTCGTAAAGCAAATTTTGCAATTGCATCATTCTTTTTTATTTGTGCCCATAAGACTTTCCCGATACTGTTGGCGTTTTCTTGCAGGGTAATTAATTAAAAACTGAGCTAAAACACTCAAGGTTTGTTTTCCAATCCTCCACTATTTGCTAAAAGCTGAAAATTAGCAGCTTGTGTCTAAAGTCCTCCATCATTTATATTGACCTGCAAAGGGGGTTCGTTCGAGACCGTCGAACCCCCCCTCCTACGCGCCTGTCAGTACGTACAAAAGGGGGTACAAAATAGTTGTTTTTTATTTGCTAAATGAATCTGCATGGCTCGACAAAAAGCACTTCGTTAATAATGCATGTGTTAACGGTACATTGAGGTTTCATACATTCATTCATGAGCTTTTAGACTTCATGTCTCCTCAACTGGCCACACGTGCAATGAAAATAGTTGTCAAAGACAACTTGTCGTGTTAGCCTTTCTATAAACCACCAAATTTCTAAGAACGTTTATGAATGATAGAGTTTGAAAGTTGACTAGATATCGGTAAAAGGCTCGTTTCTTCCAGTTTTGAACCGAATTAAGGCCGAGTAATTCGCCTGTAGTCTTAACACGATTTCCGCAATTAAACCCAACACTGACTAACAGTTCCTCCATCACAGCGGTGGAGCTTGCCATGGATGTTTCAACAAACAGGGTCGAAGTGTGCTGACTTATCCGCTTTAAACAGTAACTCTGGAACGGTAATTTTCCGTCTGTCGGTGAACTTCTAAACTATCGTTCTAACTCGTGTGCGTGAATTGTCCCGAATACAGTGCGACAGCTAGACGGGCGACGAAAATGCAAACGGCCAATCGGTGAATTCAGGTTCTTTGAAACCTTACCTCGACTATTCTAACTCACTCGATTTGTCCCGAATACAGTGGATTCCTAATAAGCCGGCCCCTCATCTAAGTTCGATTTTGTTATTTTGTTGAATTAGCAGAAGTTGTGAATCCACATTCCTTTATAACCACAACATTTTTTACCCCCAAATCCCCACCCTACGCATTCTTCAGTTTCATGTGCCCTCTTGTCGTTTAATCACTTAAAATGCAGAGTTGCGTAAAATTCCGAGAAATAAGCCAATTTTTGATAAAGAATGGCTTCTTGATGTTAAATTACGAGCCAGCGCCCTAAAGTTCTGATTGGTGCACAGATGTGATAGACATTTAATCGACCATTTTGATTGGTTCACTGTCAGAATAGGGAAAAATACGATGCGATTAATATAGCGTGCTCCATGTAAAAGGCCACTTTACTTTTTGGGACAGCTACGGAGGAGCTGACTTTGCTGAAGAGAAGTTTCGCCTTAAAAGTTCTCCCAAAGATGAATCAGGGACTTTTTGCTTTGGCATTTCTCCTTTGCGTTTCTTTCGGTAAGTACTTTTGGTCCGTTCTATTGCATTGATATGCTCATCGCCATCTAGTTCTTTCTGGCAATGACTGGACATGCCAGTCGATCGATACATAGCGGATTTGAAACGCTTTTATTCAAAGTTGCCTTTCTTAGGGCTGTACTTTCTTCGCTGTATTGGTATACGATGATATGAGATGTTCAGTCGTTCCTTACAAGATTACGCTTCGTCTTTGTTACGGTTGTCTTTACGTATCCAAATTAGGGGTGACGAATGGTCTTTGCGAGCATTCGCGAGAATGCGAGCACTGCGATTTTTTTGCGAGCACGAGCAGAGATAAAAAATTTGCTTTGCGAGCAGCGAGCAGTTTAGAGAGTACAACTCGCAAGCAGCGAGCACTTGTTATATAGGAACAACGTCCTCGTGTCAGAACAGCCTCTTCTGGAAGAATCCTAAAGCTTCCAAACCGTTTTTATCGAAAACACGGCCTAATTAAAGCCCAGTGAGTAGAGCGGTAGAGAAACTCAGAAGAACCCAAGGTAACAATATCTTCTCCTCTTGTAACCGTATATAGCTAGATCAGCTAATTTATTATTTATCGTTGTCATTTATCGCGTACATTTCCAATGAACTTGATAGCCATATTTACAGGAATTAAGCACCATACAGAATTACATTTACTTTAACCCAAAGAGGGATTTACAAAATTTCGAGCAATACTGACAAGAAAGCAAACATGCGCGCGACAAACTGCAAAAATTTGGTGAGCACAAGCAAGCGAGAACTCGTGTAAACTTTGCGAGCAAATCGAGCAAAGGTAAAATTTTTGCGAGCAGTTAAAAATTTTCATGGACCATTCATCACCCCTCAAATTGATCTGAATGGAGGATCATCAGAAAAAGTTGAGTTTGAAAGTTGTGTTCATGTATTAGTGAAAGGATATTTTGTAACCGTGACATTAAAGCTTATCTGGCCACGTTTAATGGAAACAGCTGCTCTGTAAACCAACAAAACTTTTCCGCGTTCACGGATAAGCCAGCGCCTACTTTCATTTCACAGAGGCTTTCAATAAACCACCAAATTCCAAACATATGAGCTTGTATCACTGAAATAGCTTTACTGTTGCTTTAAAAAGTTCATTTCTACTAGTAATGCTATAATCGCCTTGGTTCGTGGCTCAAATGGAAACAATCGCCATTTTCGGAGTGAAAGTTTTCACTTCCTTACTCTGTGGTGGTACCCCTTAGTACTTCTTTCATGCTCCTATATTCACGAGTCACGATTGCGTACGATAATCATAGCTGGAATTTTCGTTCTTCAAATGTGCGAAAGTTACACCGCCAGGAAATTTTAATAGTTCTTTGTACAGAGGAATTCAGGCTGTAGAAGATACCAAGACATCATTTTCTTCGAGCCCAAAAACAAATTTTATTAGAAATTCTATTCGTCGTAGAGATTCAAAAGCGTGGAACAGTTTACAACAGCTGAAACCTTTCAAAAGAATTTTAACAACTATCTCTCGCCAAATTTGATGTAGTTATTTAAACTCGCTTGACTTTTTAAGTGCAGGTGAACTTCTCAAAGATCAGAAGGGGAAAGAAATATTGGTGCGCTTTCATGTTAGGTTGTTGATTTAGTGGGAGTTCCGAATCAGCATGCCATAGTCATAACGTTAATTTCAAAGTTTTCGTATTTTTTTTTTGCTTTCACGTCCATTTTAGACTTTTATAATTTCGAGTTCAACGCAAGAGAGAATGGGCTCATTCTCTCTTAGCTCAACGTCTATCCGTGGTTATGAAATTAATCGCGTTCCTTGTAAAATTCCTAGAAACTGGCAAAGGACTCATCCGTATTTTCCCGGAATCGGGTCTGTTATTGATGACATTGATAAGGCTTCGCCCATTCTTTTTGGCCGTGGGTCAAAACTGACGTAATGTTAATGTACCTGTGTTTATTTTGCTGTGACATTCTGTCACTTAAGAAAAAAATACTCATTATGAATATTACCTAAAAAGCATGTATGCTTGGGTCTCGTGTAGCGGATAAAGAGCATGAAAAATTATCTCACACCTGAGTCTTTATAGTTCGTTAAAGTTGACGTGAAGCAACCGGCATAATTAAGCACGTGGAAACAGTTGTCTATTTTTACAGAGCTATTTTTACTGCTAATTGAAACTCTTATACTATACTTATAGTATGAAAGCTACCAAAGGCCAAAGGAGAATATGTTTTCAAGGAATCTGTGAATCTTCATTTATGACTAGAGTAAAAAACAAAATGATGTCAAATGAAAGTAGTGCTAAAGGAGTTTAATTTGTGTGGTTTAATACATCCCAAGGGTCTACTCTCATGCGAATGTAGGCCGTTACTGGCCAAACATTTAATATTGATTCTGCTGAGGTCAGTTCTACTGCTTCGCTGCCTTTAATGAATGAGGACAGGAGACCTTGCCCAGGGGCGGATCCAGGATTTTTTTTAGGAGGGGGTGCACTCGTCTCTTGCTCTACTTCAACACCAATAAACCATATAGTTTTTTTTTTTCGCAGAACACCACTTGTATTAGAAAACTGCAGGTCATCTCAGGGGTGGGGGGGGGTGTGCACCCCCTGCACCCTTCCCCCTAGATCCGCCCCTGCTGCCCATGAAACAAGGTTGCGGGTTAATTTAACTGGAAATCTGTTCGCTACAAGATAAAAATGAAACTGTTCTACAGTAGCGAGGACCAGCCCAGCCAACCTGTGTATCATACTTCTTAGTATTATCGCTACTGAAAATGTTGCTCTTCTTCACTGGCGAAGACATCGCGGTTGAAAAAAAAAAACGGGCCGATAATAGACTTTTCATTCGAATTTTTTTACTTGAACTTCGTTAGCGATAAAACCAGATAAATTAAGTTTACGTAACTTCGTCATCGCCACAGGGAACCCGAACGCTGTATTAGCTAATAAAAGAATCAGTTATTTACCTGTGTTTCCGAAGTCTTTATGAGCTGTTTTGGAAGGGATTTGAATCCAATGAGTGGATTCAAATACCTTCCAAAACGGCTCATAAAGACTCAGGAAACACAGGCAAATAACAACTTTTAGTATACACTAAAACAGTGGATAGTGTTTTTCGTGCGCTCTGATTGGCTACTCAATCAGTGAATATCCTGCACTATTCACTGATTTACCTCCAGTTCCTTAGCCTGCGAGCAAGCTCTCCTATTTGGGCGAGTGAAACGAGTCTCGCGAGAACGCGCGAGCGAGAGGCGAAGCCGCGAGGGGCGGAGGAAAGGAGAGCTTGCAACCATCCCTTACAAATTTTCATTTGTACTTTGCCCAGACGAAGGGAAATGCCATTGGCTGAAAAATGACGTTCCGGAAATCAAAGTTGATTGATAACTGGCCAAGCTGGCACCCGCTTCGTCTGTGTGTCAAATTTGGTTCTCAGGGGGATCAGATTGGTACCAAGAACTTGTTTCAGCCCTCAATGCAGACGGGCTCGTTTGTTGTAATTGTCGCAAAGAGAATATTGCGTGCCGAGGATAAGTCGGACCGAGTTTGTAGTTCTTGTGGAAGGAAATGAAAACCTTTCATCAGTTGTATTCATCTGTGTCAAGCGCCTTGTTTAGTTCTGAAAACAGGGAGAGTGAAAGTGAAGAGTGATTAAAGCACTGTCTTCTAACATCGGTTTCTTCGCCCGATTGAATTCTTCTGGGTAGAAAAATTCAGAAACATGTACTTGACAGTGTAGCTGTGTAGCTTGATCTTAAAGAAGGAAAAGAGAAAGAGTTGGAAGCAACTGGAGTAAACCTTAAGAGAACCAAATGCCGGAAAACGCTATTCTCCTTTCCTCGGCCCCTCGCTCCCGCGTTCTCGCGAGGCTCACTTCGCTTGCCCAAATAGGAGAGCTTGCTCGCAGGCTACCAGTTCCTCCGAGCGAGCGACGCCAAACTCGCGTAGGTTGCGCGCAAAATGCTTTCCCGGTTTGCTGCCGTAACAAACTAAGAAATTTCACAACTAATCAAGCAAGCTATTTCCGAAATACATGAAGAGGGTGACGAAGGTCGGTTTGGAAGTTTTAACAGGTAAAGCTTTGTCTTTTTGACTTGATTAGTTATCGATAAAACCGGTGAAAAAGTTTTTTGTTTACAAATGCAAATTAAGCTTAAGTCTTTGCGCTACAGTATGTTGCCCAGTATCCGGACACTTTAGTTTAAGATTGCAATAACTTTCCTTTGTTAATCGCAAGAGCTCTGAAATTTGGCCCAGGGAAAATCTATCTAGTCCTTAGGATGACGAAAGACAGTTTAACTTTTTTGCCTTTGTTTCCGTCGCGAAATTAATATTTTGGAAGAGCTCCTTTGTTGCCCAGTATCCGGACAGCTGGCTCAGTATCCGGACACAACAATAACAACGTAATTGTACATAAATTTCGACAGGCAAGCGACTTATAAGCTTCTCTTGCACTTGCAAAGTAGTCTGGCAATCGATTCCGAAAATATAACCTAGCATCGTGAAATAAAACATAACAAATGACTGGGGTATGGTGGCGAACGCGAGCAGCTGTTTTAAAAATGGTATAATTCTCACTTCCTTGTCTAGGAACTTTTTCACTGATTTAAGGAAGGCATCCGTGGACATGCCGAAGCCGTGGTTTGCAAGCTCAATTAGCCAATCTGCAAACGATTTTCTTTCTTCATTTTTTATTTAAAGAAAAGCTTGGGGAAGGGACCTCAACCCGACGGTCAAAGGTCACTCTCCTATTTAGTCTGACCTGCAGTGTTGATTTCCTCATGCTCAGTCCCCACAATAAGCCTGCTTTTCTAGCACTAATTCCTCCTTCTTTCACATCTCTCAATCCCTTTGTGACATTTTTCAGACCGCTGCAACCCCATTCTAGCAGTCCCAACTGGGGAAAGTATGAGAATTCCAGGTTCAACTAAGACGCTTTCGGTTATATATAGAAAATGCAGTCACGCGAAACAAGCCGTGCACACGAAATCAAGTCGCCTCTGAATGAGTGAAGAAAATTTCCATACGGAGTTGGGTGGAGTTACATTTTACGACCATATCATATATCCTAGGCTTTAATTATAGTTACTGATATGAAATAAATCTTATCCGGAGAATGTACACCGCTAATTCATCGATTCTGTCCAGCAACGAAAAAACTGTCCGGATACTGGGCACATGACATCAAAACTTAGTGAATGTTTCTGGCCTCCGTTATTCCAAACAAATCGAATTTCAAGAAAAATTAATAAACTTTCTGAAAACCTGACTTCCTTAAGTACCTTCACTTTAAAAATAAAACAGTTTCTTTGAAAATATCACACATTACCCTCCCTTTTCTGAGCAGCACTAACTTTACTGCGCAGTAAACAGCGTAAATAGTAGCCATGAAAAGTTTACTCACCTGAACAGAACGGCGTCTTCTGCGACTGTTTCGCAAGCTTTCAAATCGCCAAAACTTTCATCTTAAAGCTATGTTCAGCTTTCATTCGAAATACTTCGTTTACCGGGAACTGAAAAGGGCAACTCAAAAATTGAGTTTTTGTTTCAAGTGTCCGGATACTGGTACCGTCCGGATAGTGGGCAACATACTGTACTTTATTTAGTTTACTTGTCATGAATAAGCTTAAAACTAAATGTAATAATCTTTTTTAAAGAATTATTTTAAATACAAACAGAATTCACAACTCCTTTTGAAGAAACTTCCCCGCAAGAGCTAAACAAACGCCTTGAAAAGTTTTATTTGTCGCTAAGAAAAAGCGACGACCGCGGCCGTTCGGTCATCGCGCGCCAAAATTGTAATCGTTGGCAACAGTAAATGAGTTAAAAATCATGATTTTGTGCTCAATTATCTCACTGTTTTAGTATATACTAAAACAATTATTCACCTCAGTGTCGGTGGCTAGTATTGGATATTTACCTTGCCGCTTCGCGGCCTCGGAAAATATCCAATACTAGCCACCTCCACTTCGGTGAATAATTGTTATTTATCAGCTAATTCAGAGTTCGGGTTCCATGTGTCAGAACAATTATCAAGAGCATTGCTGGAGCGTTATAGGCCTTGGGGCAGAACCAGTAGACTCATAAAAGTTCTAGCTATCTGTGGTAACAACAGAGGGAAAACCGATACTACTACAATCTGTTGGCACTGCTTTGCTGTTAGTATATGTACAGAAAGGAGTGCAACAATTCCCTGAAATTCTGAAAGTCTGATTATGTGTACTATTTCAGCATGTGGCTTACAGTGTTATCAGTGCATAAGCACGAAAAGTTGGGATGACTGTGAAAGCGTCAAAACAAAGGTGAACTGTTCCTCTACCAAGAACCGATGTGCTAAGGGCTACGAAGATATCAAAAAAGGCGGAGTATCAGTGAAGGATTATGCCAAAGGTTGTAGCTCAGCAGATTTTTGCAAAACTGCGACAGACACCGACGCCTGTAAGGAAGGAACCTGTGAGTTGGATTGCTGCTCTGGAGATCTTTGCAATGCTGCGACAGTACCACTGGTCAGCGCCATCGTCTTTACCGTATGCGCTGTTCTGGCCACTTCTCTGTAAGCCATGATCAGAGTACTCAAGTGTTGCAATCTATAGCTCCCAGTTTCGGTAAAAGGATAATTAAGACTGATTCGTTGTTGGGTTTGGTTTCTAATTGAGCTTTTTTATGAAAGAACGATTGTAAACCACTTAGCATTTGTTTCTATCTAATCGAGGGTAACTTTGCTTTTAGGTTTTGATCACTAAAAAAAAGGGCAATATCACTTCTTTGTTTTTATGAAAGTTTACAAACATTTGTAGGGAAAATCTCAATTCTGTAAGTCATTCAGGGTAATAAATGTTCTTTTTATTAACAATTGAAAGCGTTGTTCTGTTAAAAAAAAAAAAACAAACGAGGAAAGGTACTCTCACTGTTTATTTTTTATTAATATTTTTTGGGGGGAGGGGGGTTGGGTTTCCCACTGGAAAACTGTTTATCAAGCTAGACCAACTCTAGCTTTAGTCCTGGTCTCTTGATTAAGAGTGCGTTCCATTGGGATGATTCGCATCAGGTTTGGCAATCCAAGATCACTCGGGTCATAGCACATTAAAGGAACCAATGAATCATGGGAAAGGATTCATTGATTCAATTGATTTGCTATATTCCGAGGGATGTCAGATCACTTATTCCAATCCCGATCGTCTCATAGGTACGCATCTATATCCTGCTGTGCTGGCGACATTTTCGTCAGAGCTCTCATAATGTCCGTTTGAGACCCTGGACCATCCTAGGTCAATAAGAAATAATAAATAATATAGCATTTTTATACAAAATTAACCTCTTTCGTACGCTAGTCAACATACTTTTAATTTTGAAAGTTATCGTTGCAAATAAACGAATCTATTCTTCGCCCGACAATATTTGTAATTGTTCGCATCCTTGACTTTTTTACTCTCAAATAGTAGAACTTGCAGCCTTGGATGATCATATAGGTTGATGTGACTTAGACCAAATCTGTTCATTTAAGTTAGGCAGCCATCCATTACTTTCCCTACCTACGCACGAATTTTCAAATAATGGCGTTTGGTCTGTTGGAAGCCACCCCGGATGGCACCCCGATGTGCAGTGTCGATGTCACTGAAACGTCCTCGAGCTCCCAACGCAGCGACTACCTTTAGACAGAGATGGGCTGTTTGTTGAGATGTTTCACGTTTGGCTACAATAGACCTTTCCAAGGTTTTTAACGCCATCTTGCCCGGGGAGCAAACACGGTTAATATTACACTGATTACAGTGAATGTATGGGATTTTGGCCCACTTGAAACCGCCATAACGACGCTACAAAGAGGCGGATTGCCAACATTTGCCACGACTTTCAATCATGATCACGGTTTTATTGATATCATTCATTCAACAGAAAATGAGGCTATAAAGAAGGTACGACGTTCGTAAATTCGAATTATAAATCTTCTCATTTGGCTTCTAATTTCATGGTAATTTGCATAATGTTGATTAGAAGGGTTTGTATGAAATCTTAAAAATTCGTTTACGGTCGTTATAACCTGAATCTCAATCCTAATGTCTTTTAAAATAGATTTTCGCTGTGGAAATCCGCCTCTTTGTAGCGGTGTTATAGCGGTTCCAAGTGGGCCAAAATCCCATACATTCACTGTAATTTTAGCCGTGTTTGCCCCCCAGCCAAGATGGCGCCATAAAGCGTGAAAATGTCTATTGGCACACACACGGCTTTAATGCTGAATTGATAGCTGTATGCTTTTGAGGCTTCGATACATTTCGTAATATGATCCCACAGAGTTGAAATTTCATTTACTCTTGAGCTGAGCTCCTAAATTTGCCTCCTCAGCTTCTTCTTTCAGAAAGACGAAGTCTTCATAGTATTGGCTTGACACAAATTCTATCGAATGCGCTTTTCCCAGTAACATTTCGACCATTTCCCTTTCTCCGAGTCTTCGGCCATGTTGATTCTCCCTCTTTGACAGGTCGTCAGAAACTTTCTGTAGTTTGCCCTTTAGTTCGGCAATTTTGTTACGTAAGTTTATCGGTTTATCGTTCCCAGTACTAGTTTATGGTTGCCGAAATTAAGCAAAATTAGAAAGTACTTAATATATCCATTCAATATTTCCATGTTAGAAAAAAAAAAACAGATATTAGTTCCATTTTGCGCCATGTATCTTTGACATTTTAAGTATTTGATAAATTATGCCGTTATCTTTTGATAAATTAAGTTATTCGTTCGATAATTTACTCTGATATCCATTCAATAATTTACTAATATTCATTCGATAATTAAGTACAAATCCATTCGATAATGTACCACAATATTCATTCGATGATTCACTAATTCCATAATTCACCACAATATTTATTCAAAAATATACCACAATATTCATTCGATTATTTTACTAATATTCATTTGATAATGTGTCACAATGTTCATTCGATAAGGGTCTGTAAACATTCAATCCTCCACGTCACGACCCGTAACCGGGCTTCTTGTGCGTATGACAATGTTATTCAATTGAAGGTGGGACGACGATCAGGCAGTGCCTGCATTGTGGACAGTAACAAGAACAAAAATTTATGCAACTTTGAATCAATGGACGTTTTACCTAAAAAAACCTGTGAGCACAGGCCCTTAGAATAGGACGGTGCTCTGAGCGATGTGTGAGAAAAAGTACCTCTTAATACTTCGCGAGCAGTCCCTTTCTATTTTTCGCTAGAAATATATAATTACGACGCACTGTTAGCCAATGTCGTGTCTAAAGCGCGCAAATTTGTACTATGAACGGATTTTTGGCTCTGAATCTGGAACGGTGAAGTTCCTGCGGTGCTCTTTCAAATCCATCCATGTTCAAAATGCTCCGTCCCCACCCCGAGGTGCTCTTTCGAATTTATGAGTGTTAAAATGCTCCCACTCCATCTCCTTCCTGAGGCGATCTTTCGAATCCATCCTTGTTCAAATCCTCCGTCCCTACTCTGAGGAACAGTAACTCAATGTTAACTCGATCTTGCCGAATTTGCGGGGATGAAATTGGAGATCATAAGCGCAAGGTAGATACTAACCGCTTTGTTTCTGAAATTCACCAAATCTGGAAAGATTTAATGTTGTTGGATTCTCCAAATGTTCATCCACCGTTAAAAAACAATCAAAGAAAGGAGGCAAATTTCAAGTGTAAATGATGTACCGTATTTCGCGACTCATTGAACATGCACTGATTATTTGAGATAAAATTAAAACATTGCAGGTACTACAGTAAGCAAAGAAAGCACCAGATGGATGAAGTCAACACGAAACAACACAAAAAAGCAAACAAGAAAAATTAATAAATTTGAACTACTTTTTATTCTTGTTATGATGACTGGTTCTTTGATTTTTGTCTTGTAGAAGTTAATAGGTAGTACCAATCCTGTTTTGTACGATCTCAACAAATTTTCACACTCTCTCTATAAGGCTATTTTTACACTGGACCAGTTTGCTTCTATCAAAAATCTTGCAAGCCATGCCAGTGAAGCCACGACTTCTGCGATTGGTCCGGAATCAGTTCGAACACCCCAATGATTCCTTGCAATGATGCTCTTACTCTCTTACATGAAATGTTTTCTTTGAAATATTATATGTGAAACCTAGACGAGTACTGTAAGCTCATCTTCAATTCTGTCCGACTCCGTCCGCTGTTTTGAAAATTTTTGATCACTGGGGCGATGTTTTGATTTGTTTGTTGATAAACACAAGCGCGCCTTCTCATTGGTTGAAAAGTGTCGCGTGACCAGTTGGCAGTGACCTTAAATTTAGGGACATTCCGGACTGATATAGTCCTATTGGGCTGCTATGAACAAAATCTTTATTTAGGCACGCCCGTGCGTAAATAAAGATTTTGTTCATGATGAGGTGTTCAGCTGTGTCTTTCGTCCCTTTTCCTAAGTACCCGAAAAACGACGGCAATGATAAAAGACTTTCTAGACTTTTTTTGGAATTTAGCTTCATTCTAGCCACTCAAACCAACAGCAAAAGCGGTGAAGATGTTTCGCAAATAATAGAGCCTGAATGATTCAGGGGCACCCAACGAGGATATAGTTCAAAACCACTTAACATAGCATTGTTGAACGTATTTTAGTATTTAAACGGTAGATATATAGGCATATTTTTATCCCCTAAAAACTTTTCATCTGTTAGGATTTCCTAGCTGAAAGTCTAGTGATCCGAAAATTATAGGTATCAAAACTTACCTTTTCGAAAATTTCAGCCCGAAAAAGGCTCCCGAAAATTCTAGGTGGCCTTTTTTAGGGTAAATATCCGTTTAAAATGGGTAATTATACCATTTTGTAGATGTTCGAAAATCCTAGGAGAGGCAGGCAAGCAAGAAATTTTACAACAAATGTTCCGAAAATTCTAGTTCTCAAATAGTCTTCCGAACAGATATTTTCCCGAAAATTGCCGTTGGGTAAAGACTTACATTTCAGTGGGAAAAGACCAGAAATTGGTCTGTATCGGAGAATATCCAATTTGTATAAAGTGTCCTCCGTTTTTAACGTTTGATTTGTATCCTAAAAAACAAGTTAATTATAAAGTAAGCTCAACAGCAAAAAAATGATACACTTTCGTTATCGACGAACAATTCGACTGAAGCAGGAAAATTTCTCTTGCAATTACACAAGAAGACATAAATGTATTACTCACAAAAACAACTGCTACTAGGTCTTCTCAAGAAGCTGTAATGACCAGCCATTGTTCTTAAATGAATATGAGGTTAAAATAGGATGACAATATGATTGTGTTCGCTGAAGAACAAGTTTTCTGGATTTCGCCGAGCAAAACATAGAAAACATCTTTTAGCCGGCAAATCCAAACCATACTCCACGACTTCTTATTATACGAACATGTGAGTATTTTCACTTTAAGTGGACTTTAAGACCGTTTTCCAACAATATTTTCGTTTGACTTGAACATTCATACATAGTGATAAATACCGGCTGAGTACACGAAACGTTTTACAAAACTCGACGTGTGCTGTAAGGTACCTCGGAGCAAAAGCTTACGCCCCCCAGTTCCCCGGCTCCACTGTCTTTGTACTGAAAGCAGCGTCAAACGTCAATGTGTATTAAACACGAATCACCTAGGTCCCCCAAAATCGAATTCTCCGCCTTTCGTCTTTCGAGACTCCATTTGTCAAATCCGGAACGCCTGCTATATTAAGAAAATACCTTCAATGGTGGGATTATTTTGGCAACATATGATACTAATTCACTAGGATATACTGGGGCCACAACATGGGCTACCAACTCACAACAAAACTATCCCGTTTCGTAAAGTAAATTTTGCAATTGCATCATCCTATTTTATTTGTGCCCATAAGACTTTCCCAATACTGTTAGCGTTTTCTTGCAGGGTAATGAATTAAAAACTGAGCTAAAACACTCAAAGTTTGTTATCCAATCCTCCACTATTTGCTAAAAGCTGAAAATTAGCAGCTTGCATCTTAAGTCCTCCATCATTTATATTGACCTGCAAAGGGGTCTCGTTCGAACCCCTCGAACTCCCCCTCCCCCCCTCTACGCGCCTGATCGGAGGCGTTCAAAATAAAAGGAGTGCTTTGCAGTTGTGTCAGCCGAAATTTGAAAAGAAGTTGGATTGCCGTTTGTTCATTTCATGCAATATTCTGATCGGGTCTGTAACCCATGTGGCCGGAAAATTCATAACTTGGACCAGTTTTACCAGTTCATTAAAGCTGCAATTACATCCACGCCACTACCCCGGTTAAGAGCAGCAAACATACACTTGGCACGCCGGACCAAGCCAGCCCAACATGGAGAGAGAAAATCAAAATCCGTCCGTGTCAATTCGCGGGCAGCTAAGTCACCCTCGATCGAAGGTTCCAAGTCGGCTACTAAAGGCAAATAAAGAAAGTCTCTTTCATTTTCTCTTTTGCAGAAAATTAAGAAACTTAAAAGCCTTATTTAGCCTTATTTTGACCTCAAAAGAGGTCAAAGAAAATGCTTTTGCAACTGCAACACTAACGAGCTGGGCCCAGTGTGATACAACATTACAGGAAAACATCACATTCAGGGACTAGACGAAAATCGCTTGGTTATTCAGATCCTGAGACACTTTGGACACAAATAAAAGACCTAAAAGCCTTACTTGTTGAGCCACAAGAAATAGCTTTACGCTTCGAAAGAGGTCAAAGAAAATGCTCTTGCATCAGAGGGCAAATTATGCCGACCAGAAATTCAAAAACCTCAGGAAATCAATAAGCGTGTCATGACCTCTCAGTGTGAAACAAATGCTAAAATCACATTTGGTTAGTCAAAACGTAGAACCCTCCAGAGCATAATCTACCCGCCAGAGAAAAAAAAACGTATTGGAACAAGCAGCATTTTGGCATGAGGTAAAAGTGCGGTGAAAGTGCGTTTTAGCACTGCGAGCAAGTCTTGTCCTGATGCCAATGTAGAAATCGCTTTGACTGTCTCATTGCGTAATACACGCAACATTCCCAGCAATTCCAAAAGACTTGTTTCGACAGCAGAGTTAAAAATCGCTCTTACGTCCGCCATTTCTGAATTCAGAATAATTCTTCCCCGCAGTTGCATGTAAACGAAAACGGAATAAACAATATAGACTTATAGTTGATTGACAGGCATCAATCTACTTCCCCTAAGCTGCACCAATCAGGGGCTTCGTTTGCCAGCGTACGGAGTTTCCCAAAAGAACAATAATATCGGGCAGGCGTATTTTTTTTCTCCCCTCCACCTCCCCTCTTTCCTTCTTTCGCCCTAGCACCTACCCTTAGGGTTACTATTTTTACTCTCCCTAATCTTCCTCCGTCATAACAAAGATGGCGGTTACAACAGTACGAATATAAACAACAGCTTTCACCTGCCCAAAATACGCCTGCACTGCACGCTAACCTTGTTTTGATACAACCCTTCTTGCTTTATTATGTAAATCATTCCTTTCTTATGCTAACTAGTATTTTTAAGCAAAATTTACATTAGAAAACGAACGAGGTTTGTAACAAAACAAGGTCAACCTCAGCCTCACGTTCATTCAAAGGCTATAGGACACTAAGCCCACAACTGTAAAATTTTTCAACTCGCATTCTGTAAGTGCAGATATTTCCAATTGGTCGAGAGGCTTCCCAGGGAAAAATTAACCGCGCTGGACGAGAAAACTGTCAATCAATGGGTGGTTTTCACGTTACGTCATCGCCGCCATGCTGGTGGACGGAAAACAAAAGATCGCTCATTAGCTCGCTTTGTTTCACAGACCCCGATTTCGGTTCCGTCTGTGAAAGCACACCAATAAAAAAAATAAAAATAAAGGATTGGCTATCTTTAAAACAATAAAATGTACCACGCTTTTTGGCGGCACGCTTTGTTTGTGCAAGGTCACTCGTTTTCTGTCAAAATTCTTGACAGATCACGTAGCGGCTGCCAGCTAGATTGGGGGCGGGAGACGATTCAGGCGTGGGCCTTCTTGGCAGGCGCTCCCTCTCCCCTTGTCTCCCTCTCGCGCGCTCATTCTTTCTTGCGCCCACTACTTCCAAGCGCCTGCTACGCAGGCTACTGTAAAATGGCCTATTGAACATGATGTTGCTACGGCAATCGTGAATACAGGGGCACCCAACGGGAAATTTTGAGAAAAAGACCTAAAAACAACAACAAAGCGTGAATAAAGTTTTCTGAGACTATTTTAAGCATTTTGGGAGATTGCTGGAAAAAAATTATCTGTTCCTCACTCCCAGCAAGACTGATGGAAGAGTTCCCAGCCAGCAACCTTACAACCTGCAACCTGACTTACTGGGAAGTTTCATAGGGCACAATTCAGATCTTGAGTGGTAAGTAACCCATACAAGTAACCCGTAGCAGCTATTCTAGACTTTAAATCCCCTCTGACACCCTGAATTATCTTTTTCCCGGCAACACTTTCCTTCCAAGGACTATTATTTCTTCCACATCTCCCAGCCAGCAAAAATGTGCCTGAAGAACAGATATTTTGAGGAACAGATCCATTGGGTGCCCCTGTGAATACGTAAATTTGCTGGTATTTGTTGAATTTTATGACCTGGCCTCTTGCCATATCATTACCTGATAAACAAAAGACTCGCGTAAAATTCTGAGAAGCTAGCAAAAGGCTTACTTTTTCCGAGAAAACTGTGACATTAAATCACATGCAAGTAGTCGGCCGTTTTGATTGGCTTTCTGTCAGAATAGGGAAAACATCAGTTCGACTGAATAGAGTGTGTTCCTTCATCATACGCTCAACTTTTTGGCACAAACTGCCGTGGAATACTGCTGAAATTAGAGTATGAAATATGAATCAGGGACTTTTTGTATTAGCATTTCTTCTTTGCTTCTCTTAAGGTAGGAATTGATCATTTTGACTACTGTATGTATTCTTACTCACTGCCATCTAGCTATTTAAGTTCTGGTAATAATATAGACAGGTCACTGAGCCCATCGATCAATTCGATGTTGCCTAGTTTAACAACGAGGCCGAAGGGGCTGTAATTTCTCGCGAGGCATTGGTAGACGACGTACCACGACGTCTAATTGACACTTTTAAGAACGCTTTGCTGTTTCGATGCTGTGACTTCACTTAACGGCTAAGTACTCAGGCGCGTAGCTGGGGTTTCAAAAGGGGTGTTCGTACTGATACGATTATTTCTTAACAGCGGGAAATACTGCGAGCGCCAAAGGCGCGAGCCTCTAGGGGTTTCTTGGGGCAAATTGCGTGCTCCCCCAGAAAATGTTGAAATCTAGAAACCTGGAAATCCTATTTTCAGTAGTCTCCACGTGAATATTTCAAACTCGATCAAGTCTAAAATAACAGGTATTTGTAGTCATAAGAACAATATTTTCGTTTGACTTGGAACATTCGATATATAGTGATAAATACCGGCTGAGTACACGAAACGTTTTACAAAACTCGACGTGTGCTGCAAGGTATCTCGGAGCAAAAGCTTAAGCCCCCCAGTTCCCCGGCTCCACCTCCTGTTTTCTTGCAGTGTAATTAATTAAAAACTGAGCTAAAACACTCAAGGTTTATTTTCCAATCCTCCACTATTTGCTAAAAGCTGAAAACTAGCAGCTTGTGTCTTAAGTCCTCCATCATTTATATTGACCTGCAAAGGGGGTTCGTTCGAGCCCGTCGAACCCGCCCCCCTCCTGCGCGCCTGTCAGTACGTACAAAAGAGGGTACAAAATAGTTGTTTTTTATTTGCTAAATGAATCTGCATGGCTCGACAAAAAAGCGGACTTTGTTAATAATGTGTTAACGGCACATTGAGGTTTCATACATTCATTCATGAGTTTTCAGACTTCATATCTCCTCAACTGGCCACACGTGAAATGAAAATAGTTGTCAAAGACAGCTTTTCGTGTTAGCCTTTCTATAAACCCCCAAATTTCTAAGAACGTTTATGAATGATAGAGTTTGAAAGTTAACTAGATATCGGTAAAAGGCTCGTTTCTTCCAGTTTTGAACCGAATTAAGGCCGAGTAATTCGCCTGTATTCTTAACACGATTTTCGCAATTAAACCCAACACTGACTAACAGTTCCTCCATCACGGCGGTGGAGCTTGCCATGGATGTTGCAACAAACAGGTCGAAGACTGCTGACTCATCCGCTTCTAACAGTAACTCTGGAACGGTAATTTCCGTCTGTAGGTGAACTTCTATACTATCGTTATAACTCGTGTGCGTGAATTGTCCCGAATACAGTGCGACAGACGGGCGACGAAAATGCAAACGGCCAATCGGTGAATTCAGGTTCTTTGAAACCTTATCTCGACTATTCTAACTCACTCGATTTGTCCTGAATACAGTGGATTCCTAATAAGCCGGCCCCTCATCCAAGTTCGATTTTGTTATTTTGTTGAATTAGCAGAAGTTGTGAATCCCCATGCCTTTATAGCCACAACATTTTTTACCCCCAATCCCTACCCTACGCATTCTTCAGTTTCATGTGCTCTCTTGTCGTTTAATCACTTAAAATGCAGACTTGCGTAAAATTCCGAGAAACAAGCCAATTTTTGATAAATAATGGCTTATTGATGTTAAATTACGAGCCAGCGCGCTAAAGTTCTGATTGGTGCACAGTTGTGATAGACGTTTAATCGACCGTTTTTATTGGTTCACTGTCAGAATAGGGAAAATACGATGCGATTAATATAGCGTGTTCCATGTAAAAGGCCACTTTACTTTTTGGGACAGCTACGGAGGAGCAGACTTTGCTGAAGAGAAGTTTCGCCTTAAACGTTCTCCCAAAGATGAATCAGGGATTTTTTGCTTTGGTATTTCTCCTTTGCGTTTCTTTCGGTAAGTACTTTTGGTCCGTTCTATTACATTGATTCGCTCATTGCCATCTAGTTCTTTCTGGCAATGATTGGACATGCCAGTCGATCGATACATAGAGAATTTGAAATGGTTTTATTCAAAGTTGCCTTTCTCAGGGCTGTACTTTCTTCGCTGTATTGGTATACGATGATACGATATTCAGTTGTTCTTTACAAGATTACGCTTCGTCTTTGTTACAGTTCTCTTTACGTAACTAAATTGATCTGAATGGAGGATCATCAGAAATAGCTGAGGTTGTCAATAGGCCGTTATATAGAAAGTTGTATTCATGTATTAGTGAAAAGATATTTTGTAACATTAAAATTTTGGCCACGTTTAATGGAAACAGCTGTTCTGTAAAACAACAAAACTTTTCCGAGTTCACGGATAAGCCAGCGCCTACTTCCATTTCACAGCTGAGGCTTTCAATAAACCAACAAATTCCTAACATATGAGCTTGTATCACTCAAATGGCTTTACTGTTGCTTTAAAAAGTTCATTTCTACTAGTAATGCTAAAATTGTCTTGGTTCGTGGTTCAAATGGAATCGAAGTCTATTTTATTGCTGAATTAGAAGTACATCAAATTTGGCGAGAGATAGTTGTTAAAACTCTTTGAGAGGTTTCAGCTATTGTAAACTGTTCCACGCTTTTGAATCTCTACGACAAATAGAATTTCTAATAAAATTTGTTTTAGGGCTCGAAGGAAATGATGTCTTGGGATCTTCTGCAGCCTGAATTCCTTTGTACAAAGAACTATTAAAATTTCCTGGCGGTGTAACTTTCGCACATTTGAAGACGGAAAATTCCAGCTATGATTATCGTACGCAATCGTGACTCGTGAATATAAGTACGCGAAAGAAGTGCTAAGAGGTACCACCACAGAGTAAGGAAGTGAAAACTTTCACTCCGAAAATGGCGATTGTTAATTATTTAAACTCGCTTGACTTTTAAGTGCAGGTGAACTTCTCAAAGATCAGAAAGGGAAAGAAATATTAGACGTGCGCTTTCATGTCAGGTTGTTGATTTAGTGGGAGTTCCGACTCAGCATACCATAGTCATAACGCTAATTTCAAAGTTTTCATTCTGTTGTTCATTTTTTTAATTTCGAGTTCCACGAAAGAGAGAAGGGGCTCATTCTCTATTAGCTCAACGTCTATCCGTTGTTATGAAATAAATCGCGCTCCACGTAAGATTCCTAGAAACTGACAAAGGACTCATTCATATTTTCCCGGAATAGGGTCTGATTTGTAAGGATTATTGATGACATTGATAAGGCTTCGCGCATTCTGATTGGACGTGGGTCAAAACTGACGTAATGTTAATGCCCTGTGTTTATTTTGCTGTGACATTCTGTCACTTAAGAAAAAAGCTGACTCAAATGAATATACCTAAAAAGCATGCATGCTCGAGTCTCGTGTGGCGGATAAAGAGAGTGAAAAATTGTTTCATAGCTAGGTCTTTATAGTTCAGCCTAGTTCGTTAAAGTTGACGTGAAGCAACCGGCATAATTAAGCACGTGGAAACAATTGTCTACGCGAAACAAACAGAGCTATTTTTGCTGCTAGTTGAAACTCTTATAATATATTTGTAGTATAAAAGCTACTAAAGGCCAAAGGAGAATACGTTTTCAAGAAAGCTGTGAATCTTCATTTTATGACTAGAGTAAAAGACAAAATGATGTAAAATGAAAGTTAACTGCTAAAGGAGTTCAATTTGTGTGGTTTAATACATCCCAAGGGTCTACTCTCATGCGAATGTAGACCGTTACTGGCCAAACTGATTTAACATTGATTCTTCTGAGGTCAGTTCTACCGATTCGCTGCCTTTAAGGAGACTCTGCCTATATGAAACAAGGTTGCGAGTTAATTTAACTGGAAATCTCTTCCCTATAAGATAAAAATGAAACTTTTTTACGGTAGCTAGGAAGCCAACCTGTCTATCATACTTCTTAGTATTATCACTACTGAAAATGTTGCTCTTCTTCACTGGCGAAGACATCGCGGTTGAAAAAAAAAAACGGGCCGATAATAGACTTTTCATTCGAATTTTTTTACTTGAACTTCGTTAGCGATAAAACCAGATAAATTAAGTTTACGTAACTTCGTCATCGCCACAGGGAACCCGAAGGCTGTATTAGCTAATAAAAGAATCAGTTATTTATATTTACCTGTGTTACCGAAGTCTTTTTGAGCTGTTTTGGAAGGGATTTGAATCCAATGAGTGGATTCAAATACCTTTCAAAACAGCTCATAAAGACTCAGGAAATACAGGCAAATGACAACT